>PVLC010001533.1:0-72855 GCA_004027655.1 Graphiurus murinus | reverse complement strand
TCCTCAGACTGGTGTTATTGGAGGGGGAAGTAGTAGAACCTTTAAGATATGGGGCTTAAGGGGAGGTCTCTAGGTCATTGGGTAGTGCCCTCTCAAGGGATTGTGGGGCCTTGTTCCCTTCTTGCTCTCTTTTGCTTCCTGGTGATGAGGTGAGCAGTTTTGCTTTACCACACATTTCTACCATCGTGTGTTGCTTTTCCACAGGCTCGAAAGCAATAGGGCAAATCAATCATGGACTGGAACCTCTAATGTTTTTCTCTTCAAATATTTTCTCTTTATAAGTTGAGTATCTCTGACATTTTCTTATAGCAGCAGAAAATTGACTAACACAATCTGATCATTACACATTGCATATATGTATTAAAATATCACATTATTGGATAAATATGAACAATTATTATGTGTCAATTAAAATTATATGTAAGTATGTGCATGGGTGCATGTGTGCATTTAAAAAGGGACTTTTATCTTTTTAAAGGCATTTTTTGTTCCCAATACACTCAGAGTCATAACTTTCTCACCAAGATTTGTATCTTTGGGATTTTCTCCTCAAATAAAATGGCATTTCCC
This sequence comes from Graphiurus murinus, assembly GCA_004027655.1. Lineage (NCBI taxonomy): Eukaryota > Metazoa > Chordata > Mammalia > Rodentia > Gliridae > Graphiurus > Graphiurus murinus. The sequence goes on along the minus strand of PVLC010001533.1, from coordinate 72,285 downwards.
CCTCCCCTTATTTATACTAAGATATCAAGTGGCCTTTTGTTATACTGGGTAGTTCCAAATATTCTAAAATTTTAGGAGAAAAGTTTTCTTTTAGCTTTTAAAGGTAGGGAACTTAAAATTAGCCCCAAAATGAATATAACTTAACAGGGAAGGTGAGAAATGAGAGAATAAAATAGGGCATATTTAATTGACATATGGAAAACATATAAGGCATATTTGAGGTTTAGGATATAATGAAAGTGGCTGAAGCAAAGATTTTCCATTAGGATGGGACCTGAAATACCAACTTGTGGAAGAGAACTAAAGTAAGGTGTGAAGTCAGTCATTAAGCTATGGAGAGCCATGAGGATTTAGAAGGGGCACAGCAAAACCATACATAGGATGATTATTCCTGCATTAGGTATAGGCATTTTTGATCAGGTAATGTAACAAGAAAAAGAAGACAGTTGAGAAACTAGTAAGATCAGACCTGAACTATGCTAGTGTAGAAATAGTGGAAATGGGAAAGAGAGGTAATTATTACTAGAAATGCATTTGTGATTCTTCCTGGAAACACTAGTTGTTTTTCTGTTTGGAGATCTAATATTTTTCCATATAATTATCAAATTTAAAAATCAGAATCTTCTGGAATTTACATAGAGAAAATGACTACAAAAAATTACTCAAAGGTCTTAATTGTAACTTTAATAAATTAAGTCAGAGAAATATTTTGGTAACTAATTTCTTGGTCTCACAACAAGATACATATACCCAAAATTCACACCTATATGAAAATATCTATTAAGTCCACAGTAACTATAGGAAACAGTATGTGGAAGATTTGACTTGAAGGAAATATGTAGAGTTATTAAAATCTTTTTGGTTGTAAATAAAGGCCTTCAAGGAATTCTGTTTTTGAAATCTTTTAGGAAGGACTCTCTGACAAATTAGTATGACCATATATCCAATAAGCAGCTGTCTCGAAATCCCACAAGGTTTCTTTTGACTTCTAAAATCATGTCTCAGATACTATTTAATTCTAAACTTTTCTGTCTACCAAGGCAATAAATTCATTCCTACAGAGGCTTAATTTTTTGTCAGGATCTCTTAGCATCATTTGACAATTAATAAGCAATTTTTAGCCAGGTATTACTAGGACGCATTCTTTTTTAGTTTTACTCATGCATGTTTCCATTAGTAATTCAGTATTATATATATTTTTCCCAGATTTATTGATAAAAAGTCATCTTTCAGCTTACTATTACTGCAAATTTTATCTACTGTTAGGCAATTAAGCCATAACTATCATCACACTAACATAATGATCTTAATTAGTTATTAACTTCTACCAACATCCTCATGATTAATATACTTAGAAACCTACCACCTCACCAAAAATAAGTTAAGAAATTTTATACATACATTTTACAGATAAAAATATTATTAGGAACTTGTATCACATAAACTTGTGTCTTGTATTGTTTGTATCTCAATCTTGGCAACATAAAGCCTGGGATTGGCTTCCTAATTTGTATGTATAATAGCACTTGTGATGATAAAGTCACTAAAGGTCACCAAGACATTTACAAACCTTTCACTACACCTTGAAAACTCCTATCATCTAAAGCTGGAAAAGTCATTCATTCTGAAACTGTCAGAAATTAGGAGACAGTTTTAGTTTCCATGATCCATCACACTCAAATAATTATAGTAAGCAGCATATTAATATAATCATTTCACATACAGTCCCATATTTTACCAGCTCAAGTATATCTGCATCACGAGATCTGTATTAACATTTTTAAAGATAAATTAACACATACCAATACTTAATTCATAGGAATTCATAGAAAAAGCAGGCATTACATTTTCCTCATAAAAGAGAGCAAAGGTGACTTATAAACTGTGTGTTCATAACAGAGAGACATTAATCAGCTTCCAAAAGATAAATTTGTCTCAAGTTCATTATTATTCAAAGCACTGAATTTTCTCTGGTAACATGTCACAAAGGGAATAACGAACAGAAGTTCTAATGTTAGCCCAGCAATTTAGAATGAGATTTAATTCAGTAATCTGGAGTTTATGCACATAAGACTGATTATATGCACTAAAGTTCAATTCTAGAAGCATTTCATAAATTAAAGGAGTGCTCCATATTTCAATAATACAAAATATGGTTCAGTATATACCAAAATTAAGAAGCAGTTATGGTACAGTGCTTTGCTAAACATAAAGCAATCATTAATGTCCCCCACCCTAAAAGCATTTAAAATTTCTCATTATGTCCAACATTGAAAAATGACAACAAATTGGTGATTTATAGGATTTATATTGATGAAAATTGGAACAAAGCAATAAGTATTGAAAAATGAGTAGCAGTAAGCATGGGCTTTCTAAGTTTGACTTTGTAGCAAATAAGTCCATTAAAAACACTGATTATCAGATTTGTATATTTCTACAGATATTTGGTTCATATTTAAAAAAGAAAAATAGATAAAATTGGTCATGAATAAATTATAAAACTTAGTATTTATCAGAAATATGGATATAATTTTCCTATCAATAAACCTAAATGACCTAGTTATGGTACCATAACTTCCACTAACTCTTTGACTACTAAAGTGACTTGAAGTAACATGAACACCTAAGCACATTGGCTGGTATAGCTAATACTACCAATTCTAATATATTTGTAGTCATCACTAATTTATTACTAAGAATGTTAATCGTGTGCACATAACCTCAATGTCTAAGTTCCTCATTTACTAGTGGCAATTTGTGATTACTTCAGAGGAAAGTCATGTTTATATGGTGCAGATTGTCTCACAATGGAAAAACTCATCAATTGAAGAATTTCTCTTATACCTTTTCATCTTTAGAAGAAATCACTTACAGGAAAAGGGTCCATGTATCTTTTGAAACAAATGGACTATTCTAAGAATGGCAAGAAGCACAGAAGCTTCTGGGAAGGTGATAAGGATCTGAGAGATGGACTAGTCCACCTTCAGGCACTCCTGAAGGATAAACGCCTCGGCTGCCCACAGCTGTCAGATTACAATTTCAGAAAGGACTGCTAGTTGATCTAGCTATTACCCCACTTTCTACATTTCCATCAAATCCTTTCCTCTTCTTTAAGCTCTTATTTTGCAGGAATTAAGAGTATTCAGGAACACATGTATTATAAAGGTCTTTCAATTAAAAAATATTAAACATTTCCAGACCCATTAAGCTTATATAGCTTAAGAAACACTAGGAAAAGAAGATAAACTATCTTAACAGTTGTATGCCTGTTGACCTAATTGGGAGGCCTATATAAAGCCTCAGGGGGACCTGGAATAGTAGATGGTCTTCATTCACACTACAACATCCTCTCCTTTGTCATGTCTTACATTCATGTTCCCAAGAGCTATAGTCTGGGTCTGGAGTGCCCCTCATAGCCTACATGTTAAAGCATGGTTGCAAGTGTTGCACTATTGGGAGGAGATGGAACCTTTAAGAGGTGAAGCTTACTGGGATGTCTTCAGGTCATTAGAAGTGTGCCCTTGTGATGGATAATTGGACTCCAGCCCCTTCCTCTTTCTTGCTCATGAGGCCATCAGGAGGGCATCCTTGCTCTGCTTCACATTCCTGCCATGATGTGCAGCCTCACCCCAAGCCCAAAGCAATAGGGCCAATCAATCATGGACAGAAATCTCTAAAACCATAAATCAAAATAAGCCTTTTATTTTTATTACAGTGTTGGTTTTCTTCCCTTAGGTAATTATCATAGTGTTGGAAAGCTGACTAACCAAACAAGTATTTAGCTCATGTTTCATATGAACAGAGTTTGAATTGATGATACTGTCTGAAGAATGCTAAGGAAAAGACCTTTCAGGCATTGCCACCCATAAGGAAATAAGGAAGACTAAACTGAACAGAAGAAGAAACATCTGCATTGTGATTGTAACTGAAGGCTTGGTCAATCCCAAGGAGACCCTGGAACTGGGATAACCCTTGCATATTGTTGTGAATTGGGATGAGAGTAGCGCTGGCCATGTGTCACACTCTAGGAAGAGACATAAGCTGAAAATATTCCCAGCAGTGGGGGTTAGTGCATAGGCAGAGGACAATAGCATTCACCATATTTGGGTTAAGATAACCCCACCTAAGTAATATTACCTCACTTGGCATGGCTATTATATCAAGCCTATTCATGGCTACCATTGACTTGCTTCTGCAGGAGCTGATCCAGGCAGTTATGGCCAAATAAATTGGCCTGTTTTCACCCAAAAGAAAGAATAAAGAATTGTCAAGTACTTTAGGTATAGCAGGCACTTAAATAGACTTGTCTCATATGACAAATGACTAGTTTTTCAAATAACAATAACATAAAATCAACATAATACTTCTATATTAATTTGGTGCATACTAGGCAATATGTTAAATAATTTACACAGCCGATCTCATACAAACCTAGCATCAGCTGTATGAGGTAACTATTGCCTATGGGAAATTGAAACCCTGAAAAAGTAGAAAATAAATCCAATATTACACAACCATAGAACTTGAAACAAAGGGCTTTAACATCTTTCATTTTAAGAACTTTACTAAACAATCTATATAGCCCGGCTTATTACTTATCATATACTCCTTGGGACCTTCATGAAGCCCTGTTAACTTCTTAAATTTAAGTATAAAGTATATATACATATATATACAAATTAGTTATACATATCACAAAAATTGCAAGTGACATTATATTTATTTAAATGTCACATTCAATACTATTAACTCCTCAGAACATGTTTGAGAACACCACCAGTGTAAAAGATGATGTGTTCTGGTAAAATTGGAGTGGTGGTATTGGATGTTCTCTTTTGCCTTAAAAAAAAAACTAAAAAAATTGTTCAAAAGCTATAATAATTATTATAATAATTACAGCCCAATGATCTCACTAAATTGAGGAAATCACAGTGTTGGAAGAAGTAAAGATGACTGGAAGTTGGTGGGATGGGTCCTATAAAAATGAGAGCTAACCAGAGAGAACTCCAGAGATCTGCAGAAGAGTCTGCTTGAGGCTTTCACTGAGAAGTCATTTGCTCCTGAACAAGAAGTAAACTACTCAGGAAAGAGAAAGAACCACTTATAAAAGTTTGAAGAACAAGCAGGCCAAAAGTAGTTTGTGTCTTCATAGCTCAGGAGAGAGGCCTTGTAATGCAAGGTAGATCATATAGAATTTAAACATGCACTGAATAATGACATATTGGGCAATGATAAACCACATGATATGACAATGGTACCATAAAACTATAGCTCCTAGTGACAACATAGACATTAGTTTGTGTAGGCACTCTGTAGGATGTTCACACAATGATGGAATAACCAAATAATGCATTTCTCAGAATGTATCCTCCTTATCAAGTAATATATAACTATACTCAGAAGAATGTTACCTTAGTTGTAAGGCTAGATTTGCCCAATACCATGAGCCTAGCTAAACCCACCTTAACAATGTTTAAATCCAGCCTCAAAAATACCTAAATGATTCAGTAACTTAACTACATGCCAGAAAAAATTCTAACAATGTTTAAAGGAAGAAAATAAAACCCAATAACCATTGACACAAAATCTATAATATCAGGAAATCAGTCAAAAGTTAACAGGTATATAAAAAGAAGGAAAAAATAAATAAAAAGAAGGAAAATATAATGAATAATAAGGAGAAGATCAATCATCAGAAACAGACCTAGAAATTGCAGATGTGATAGAAATCTAAAATAAAGACTTTAGACAACTATTAAAATATGTTTCATCTGTTGAAAATACATACAGAAATATATTAACATGATTGCAAGAGAAAGAGATTAGGAAGAAAGTATCAATTCATCTTTTGGGGAAAGATTGATTCTGGGAAGGTTGGCAAGCTTTTTCTTAATGGGCCAGGTGGCAAATATTTTAGCTGTATATTATTTCAGTTGCATATTCAACCTCAAAGGCAATTAGAGGTGATATGGAAATAAATGGGCATAACTATGCAGTAAAAACATGTTTCATAAAAGAGATGGCAAACCCACATGCCATAGACCTCTTCCAAGAGGTAAAAATACAGCATTAGAATTTTTTTTAAATATTCCAAATAGGACTAAATTCAGATGAGATCCTGTAGAAGAAAAGATCATGGAAATAAATATATTAACTACCCACAAGGAAACATAATGAGGAAAATATTTAAAAGGAGGAATATGGAAAGGACTAGTCACTGTCTTAATGTTTTTTGCTGCTATAACAGAATACAGTAGCTCCGCCTATAGTAGTTTCACCTTCCATGATTTCAGTGACCAACAGCCAACCACTGTCCAAAACCATTTAAAGGAAATTCCAGAAGTGAACAATTCATAAATTTCAAATTGTGCACCATTCTGAGTGATGTGATGAAACTTTTCATCTTGCTCCATCCTGCTCAAGAAGTAAATCATCCCTTTGTCCAGTGTAGCATTCTGCACATGCTACCAACAAGTTTTTCACTTTGTAGCTATATACAGTGTTAACATAAACTATTGAAATATTGGTATCATAGTGTTGGTGTTCAAGTAACCCTTGCTTAGTAGCCTAATGCTATGGGACAATCCTTACATCAGTGACTTCACTCTAACTCATTTCTTAGGCATTGGATCATTTAACACCATCACACAAAAAAAGGATGGGTACAGTATAAAAACATATTTTGAGAGAGACCACATTCACATAACTTTAATTACAATATCTTGCTATAGTTATTTTAGAATTATTGTTTAATTTTTTTACTGTGCCTAATTTATAAATTAAACTTTGTGATAGACATTACAAATTGAAAAACTGTCTAGATAGATAGATGACAGATAGATAGATGATAGATAGATAGATAGATAGATAGATAGATAGATAGATAGATATAAGGTTCAGTACTATCTATCTTTTCAGGCATCATTTGGAATCTTGGGATGCATCCCACATAGATTTATCTAGTTACTGTATGACTAACTAAATTATGAACAATAGAGATACTTGGTTTATGGTTTTGGCAGCTTGTCTAACAGCATGGTGCTGGCATCTGGTGAGGGTCTTCATCCTGCATCATGCATGGTGGAAGTGCAAGCAAGCACGTGTGAGACAGAGGGAGGAAATTTGGCAGAACTTATTCTTTTTATCAGGAACCTACTCCTGAGATCATTAACCCACTCCTGTGATGATGGCATTAGTCTACTTATGATAAAGCTCCCATGACTTGATCATCTTGTAAAGGTCCCACCCCTTAATAGTTTCACAATGGCAATTAAATTTCAACAGGAGTTTTGGAAGGGGCATTCAAATTGCAATAGTTACCTTTGGGATGATATAAGGCAATCTAACATATATGTAATTGAAGTCCCAGAAGAGAAGGAGGGGACAGAAAACATATTTGAAAAATAATGGCTGGGTTGTTTTTTTTTTTTAATGGGATGAAACAAATCCACAGATTCAGACAGCTCTACAAACTCCACACAGATGAGGAAATTGACAGAGTTGTGAGTTGAATTTCTAAGGCTTGTTCATTAAAACTTATGACTCAAATGCATGTTTGCTGATTTAAGAAGCCAAGTTTCTATCTATTTAGTTATACATCCTTCCAACCTGAATAGAATGAGTCTTCTCCCCATGATAGGTGTAAAAATAGTATTTATTGAGAGACCAAGTATAGATGAGGCACTATAAAGATATTGCCTCATGTATTTTCATCTAATTGCAAAATCTCTATTAGATAAGAATTGTTTTCCCCTTTTTGCTGAAAAACTAAAACTAAAAAGTTAACATAGAATGTTTAGATAACCGTCACTCATAGTAGAAAAAAGACACAGACTCAGGTCTTCTTGACCTACATGCAGTATTCAACTTTGGAAGTTGGTTGAGTGAATAGAATATCCAAAAAAGAAATATACATATGTGTTATGTAACTAAAAACCAGACAGTTTGGAAATATAAGCCTCCTGGGGGAAAAAAAAGGAATATAAGGCCTTCATTTTAACCGTTAAGACACTAAGACACACAACTGCTAACATCATTCAAATTACAGGCAATAAATCTCAAATCTTCATGTATGATTATCCTACCTAGAATCATAAATCCACAAAATTGTGAAATTACTCATGCACCATGCTATCCAGTCCCTTCCTGCTGGAGAAATCGAAACACGTCCCAGAAGGTTAAATCATTTACCCGAAATAACATCATTGGTTATTGACCTTTCTACTAAGCCATCCCCGATTCCATTCCAGAAAATATAAATTATTCATGCAGAAAGATAAACCCAATTTTGGCAGGTCAGAGATCTCAGTGAGATGTGAATTGGTTAAGGGTTGTGATTTATGAATCCAGGCAGATATCCAGATTGCTTTATCTCAGATGTCCTTCTGGGAAACATACGATTCTGAGTACCTAAATCGACTTCTTTTCCACCCCATTCAACAGTCGTTGGGCATCTCATGAGAAGGAGGGTAAATTGTTGAGATACAATGCAAAATACTGCTAATAAAAGAATGTTAAAGAGGAAATTTATATTGAGATAATTTCCTGTTGTTTGCCAGATATAACATATGCTGACAGTATGTGCCTATGCTCTGAAGAATTTAAAAATCATACCCAATTTTAAGCAAATTCTCTGCAGCATACATCTTAATCATATATACACATATATATGTACAGACATGCACAAGCTCACATGCTCTTATGGAACCTCCTTGAAGGCAAGGGTTCTCACCAATTCTCAACACCTTGCACAGTAGCTGGTACTATAGCTGCTCAATATTTATTGACTAAGTGAAAAGAAAATAAAAGACAAATAAGCACAAAATCACAGGAACACATAACTTCAAAGCAATACATGTAACTTACTTTTTTATTTTCAGTTTTAGTGAGTTATCTTTGACAAATAATTGTATATATTTAAGGTATACAACAATGTTTTCATGAAATTCATATACACTGAGAAATCAATCATGATAGTCAACCTAATTTATATATCTATAACCTTTCGTAGTTACGTGTGTGTGTGTGTGTGTGTGTGTGTCTGTGGTGAAAACACTTAGGTCCACCATTTTAGCGAATTTAAGTATACATTACAGTATTGTTAACTGTAAATAATTTTTGTACATTAAATCACCAGAACTTATTTTGTACAACTGAAACTTTGTGGTGTTTGTCTCCTCATTTCCTCAGTACCCTGCCTCGACACCTGGCAACCACCATTCCACCATCCCACTATCAGCTTCTAGGAATTTGTTTTTGACTCCACATATAAATGAGATCACGTAGTGTTCATCTTTTTGTATCTGGCTTATTTTTCTTAGCATATTGTCCTCCACTTTCATCCAGGTTGTTGCAAATGTCAGGATATCACTCCTTATTTTTAAAGTCTGAAAAATAATCTGTATGTATATAACAATTTCTTTATATATTTATCTGGATGGACATTTAGGTTGTTCTGTATCTTGGCTATTGTTTAGAAATGTTTCACTGAAGTGTAGATAGCTTTACGAGATACTGGTTTTATTGTCTTGTGTATATACTCAGAAGTGGGATTCCTGGATCATTAGGCATTTTAAGTTTTTTAAGGAACTTCCATACTGTTTCTCATAAAGGCTGACTATATTTACATATCCCAAAACAGTGGACAAGCCTTCCTTTATTCCATATTCTTGTTAATATGTTGTTTGTGTTTTGTTTTGATAATAACCATTCTAACAGATCTGAAGTGATATTTCATAGTAATTTTGATTTGCATTTTCCCCAAGATTAGTGGGTACCTTTTCACACATCTGTTGATCATTTGTATGCCTTCTTTTAAGAAATATCTCTTCAGATCTTTTCCCATCCTATAATCTAATTACTTAGATTTTTTTGCTATTGGGTTGTATGAATTCTTTATACATTTAATCTATTAACTGCTTATAAGATATACATTTTGCAAATGCCTTCTCTCATTCTACAGACTATGTTTTCATCCTGTTGATTGTTTCCTCTGCTGTGAAGAAGCTTTTTAGTTTGATGCAATACAACTTGTTTGGTTTTCCTTTTGTTGCCAGACCTTTAGGATCATATTAAAAAATGTATGCCCAGACCAATGTCGAGAAGTACTCACTCTGTGTTTTTTCCAGTAGTTTCAGTTTCAGATCTTATGTTGAAGTTCATTGCCCATTTTGAGTTGATTTTTGTGTGTGTAAGATAAATATACAATTTCATTCTTTTACATGTGATTATCCACTTTCCCAATTTATTGAGAAGATTACTATTTTCCTAATGTATTTTCTTGGCATCCTTGTTAAAGATACAGATGAGTAGATACATATCTGGGTCCTCTATTCTGTTCTATTGGTTTATAAGTCTGTTTTTATACCAATACCATATGATTTTGATTATTGTTGCTTTGAATGTATTTTGAAATCTGGAAATGAGATGATTCCAGCTTTGTTTTTCTTGCTCAATACTCCTTTGGCAATTCAGCATCTTTAGTAATTCCTTGTGAATTTTAGAATTTTCTACTTTTAGGCTTTTCTACTTTTACAGAGAATGCCGTTGGGATTTTGACAAAGATCACACTGAATCTGTAGATCATTCATGTAGTATGCATGTTTTAACATTATTAATTCTTTCAATCTACAAACATGAATGTCCTTCATTTATCTGTATCTTCTCTAATTTCCTTGATTAATGTTATATAATTATTATTGTCCTAGTCCTTCACCTTTTTGGATAAGTTTAGTTCTAACTAGTTTACTTTTTACTGCTATTGTAAATGTTGTTGTTTAGCTAACTTCTTTTTCATATAGCTCATTATTTGTGTAAAGAAATATCACTTACATTTGGATATTGATTTTTGTATCTTTCAACTTTTCTGAAATTGTTTGTTAGTTCTAACAGTTTATGTAGGGGATATTGATTCTTTAGTGTTTTCTACTTATATGATCATATTGTCTGTAAATGGAAATAATTTTATTTTTTCCTTTCAGATTTGAATTATTTTTCTAATTGCTCCAGTCAGGATTTCTAGTACTATCTTGAATAGAAGTATTAAGAATGGGCATACTTGCCTTGTGTGAGATCTTAGTTTTAGATTTTAGTTTTTCCACATTGATAATGACATTAACTATGGGCTTTTCATATATGACCTATATTGTGTTGAGGTAAATTTTTCCTACATTAATTTTTCCAAGATTTTTTTTATCATTGTTTGCTTTTGTCAAATGATTTTTCGGCACTTATTGAAAGGTAAGGTAAAAATCAATGGTTGTAGAATAAAACACAAATAATGGCCATCTTAGAAAAAAAAAATCTTAAAAGCAGCATCTCAAAAAAACCCTAATCCAAAAATAGCAGTGAATATATAGAGTAGAAGTATGCCTTTAAAATAATTGTATGATGTTTTTCAAACTCTGTATTTTTAATCCAACACATAGAAACAAAAAATCATTAATAGTGTTATATCAGCAAAATAATTAGAAGAGCCAGACATTGGTCAAATTATAAGAGACTTCTGGCTTCCCAACTTTCTTCAAGTAAGAAGCAGTCTGAGGAAGCCATTCAGCTTCTCATACACCATCCTTTCTACTATAAAAGGGAAGATGCTTTCAGTCAAGAACACAGAACATAGAGCTACAGGCTATTGAAAAGTTACAGGCTGTTGACAACCAGTGGCCCAGGAGCCACTTTTGTTAGACAAGAAAGCACAGCAGACTGAGCAGCAGCTTTCATGGAATAGTACTATGCCTTGATCATTCCCTGCCTCCAAAGTAAGACCAACTTTCAATATTCTTCCCTGTGAGATTTCAGAATTGTTATAAAGCAACAATAGTTGTATGACTCCCGTCATTACACTTTTGGAGTAGAAGAGTCTATTGCAGACATCCTACCCCTATATCATCTTTATATGTTGACATTGAATAGAAGATGACAAGTCCTTCTTTATCTCAAGATTCTGGATCAAGAGGAGTCTCACCTGAGCATAGACAGAAAGAACATAATTCATGAAAGCATATACTTCAGCATTAATGCTACAATTAGATGAGAGTTTTGGCATCCTGGAGTAAAGGTGAAGATATGTAGAAGGGATATAAATATTTGTATTAGAATATTTGGGGTAGAATACCAAACTGGCCACAGATTTTTTTTCTGGTTTTGCCCCCACACCTCTGTAATGTGACTTTGCATACCCATGAAGGGGTGGCAGCTATTTCTCAAATCTGGATTGATATTATATTATAACTTGCTTTGCCCACTGTAAGGTTTGCAAACATGTACAGAGCAAAGGCTTAAGCACTCTTTTGCTACTTTTAGAAACCTGCAAATATGAGCATGTAAAGAAAGCCAAGTTTGTCACTTTAATAAATAGCCCTGCCAACTGCCATATATGTGAGGCCAGTCTCAAGAAAGCTGCTATCTTATCTGGTGAGTTTATCTCACCTTTAGAAGGTAATGTTGAGCTTCCATTGTTTAATTATGTAGCACTTTCCCCTATGACCAGTTTTCCAAAAAAAATTAGCAGTCCTATACTTCTCTTCTCATGACATGACTTACCAAGACAGGCAGGTGCTCCACACAGGAAAAGCAGCCATGTTACAGCACTGCCCAGAACACAACAAAATATCTGGGAATCACACTTCTCCAAAGAGATAAAACCACATTCCTTGCTAAACAAATCTTTATGAGTAATAACAAGGACATTTTAGACCCTTTATGCCTTATTCCTAGTTGGATCTGAACCTGTAAAGGGATGATTTGTAATATTTATTTGGCCCTTTAGAGATCTTAGCTACAAAGATGAGCCAGCATTTTCCCCTTCTACACATGCTATTAAGTTTCAAGACAATTGTTTACATCCCTGAAATGACTAAGGCACAAGCTGATGGTTTACATGTGTCTGGCACTTACATATATTCAACCAAATAATATTACTCATTACTGTGCAATGATAGAAACCAAAACAGGACTTCTTCCATGCAAATGACAATTAGGGTTTTTAGATGTCCTTTGATAGGAATCAACACAAAGAAAACCTGGATTCTGATTCTGGAAATATGAGAATCTTTTCTTGAATTATTTTATGTAACCATTCTGAAGGATAGTTAAGTTGCTCGTTTTTATTTTCTCCTATCCAGCAAAGCACTCCTATCTAACAATGCCACCACCTTTGTCCATTGTACTAACAAGTACACATGTTAGGCAGTCACTTCTCCTCCGCTGGTAGAGAATGAAGTTGTCTGGAGTTGGAATCTTCAGCAAATCACAAGAAAAAGAAAGATGAGAAAGTCAGGTAAAGAAAACAAATGTGATCCACCATTGGCTGTGTGGCATTATATATAGAGCTAGCAGATATATCAGTCAAAGATAGTTACATGTCTGTCTTAGTTCATGCTGGATCTCAGAACCCTTAACAATGTCTAAAAGATAACCTTATCTACTGAAGGACTAGAGGAAAAGAGGGATTGTTATCATGACCTGTGCCAAACCCTGATCCTACTTTGATTAGCAATACCCTATATGTGTCATTGGAACAGAGACCTAATTGCATATTTCTCCATGTCTGTGTCAAGTATCCAGGAAAAAAAAAAAGGCATAGAGGGGAACACACCAGTAATATTCAGTGATGTTACATTTATCATAGCTGGCATGATAACTTTTTAAACTTTCTAGAAATTAGTTATATTTACTGGAAGTGAATGAAGGGATCCAGGGTATTTCCCAAATACTTATCGTCTAGGACACACCTAATGGAAATCCAAGCCAAAGAGTCCACTGTTTACACTCAGGCAACTCCCAGGTAATTGCAGAGGCACCAGTGCTCAGAGCCTTTGTCCCCTGTCTCTTGCTTTGCTGGCATCCTGGCTGGCTGGCTGGCTCTGCTGATAGTGCAAGTTAAGGGATTATTAGATTGACCACATGCCCTCTGCTTTTGTTTCTTTGTTTTTGTTTTGTTTTGGGACAGAGATAGGAAAGTTGACTGGGGCCCCAGAGATCTATGGAAAAAAAAAAAGACAGAAAAGAAGGAGGAGGGGAGATAAATGTGCAGGGATAAGTGTTTTCTGCTGTAAAAGTCATGAGTGGCAGAAGCGAACTGGCAACGTGGTTCAAGAATTAACCCACAGGGATGCCAGGATAACATCTCCTGAGACATGTCTCTAAATTACATCAAAAACTTCTATGAAGGATGTGTAAGTATTATAATAACCATATACTTCAAATTATTTTGAATTAAAAACTATAAAGAGAAAAATTTAGGAAGTTACTTTAAGATTTTGATGTTTTAAAGTGGTTCGCTCAATTCCATAATTAAGAAGTAGAAAAAAAGTTGTAGTGACAACAAATAAATGTTATTTGGTAGTTAAGATACTGAGTTAAATATTGGATCTGTCATCAAATTTTCCAAAGGAGATAACTAGATATTCTAAGAATATCATGACTTTATTTTTAAGGTATTATAGGGGAAAATAATATTAACTCAACTCATGAAAGCATTCTTTAGTATATCCTTTTTAATTGTTTGTTTTCAATTTATTTGACTCTTCTTCTAAAACCATGACAGGTTAAACCTCCAACTGTGATTGGTCAATTCCACACCCTTTTCTTTGGATCTGTCCGAATGTTCTTCCTCGGAGTGTTAGGTTTTGCGGTTTATGGGAATGAGGCTTTGCACTTCAGCTGTGATCCCGACAAAAGAGACATAAACCTTTTCTGCTACAATCAGTTCAGGCCAATTACTCCACAAGTAAGTTTTTCTGTTTGTGCATAAACATTGACCCCAAAATAGAGAATATTTTTCTTTTTAATAGTAGAATACTTTCAATAAAAGAAGTCCTCTAATAGGCATGATTTTGAGAATTAACATTACTTTTTCTTTAATTAGCTGTATATTTCAGAAAAAAATCCTCCAACTCCAGAATTCTATTATCTATTGATGTTACAATTATACTCCAGACTTGTATTTAGAATAGAAAAATTAAGTAGCTTCTAAAATTAAGTAATTCATTATTAACAGGCAGGCAATGTCAGTAAAATATGACCATCTTTTCATAACTACTATATGTTTAAAGTTTGAAATATATTAGTCATCAAATGGCTATGTCAAACATTATTGCATTCATTATGCTGTTTCTATTGTTTATAAAACTTTTATGAAACTTAGAATGCTTTAATTTAGCTTCTGTTAAGAGTCAGTAAATTTTTTAGTATAATTTTGGCTACATATTGATTAATTTATTTGACTTATTTGACTAAGATATTTCTGACATACTTTAGGTATTCTGGGCATTACAGCTAGTGATTGTCCTGGTTCCTGGAGCTATTTTCCACCTTTATGCGGCATGTAAAAGCATCAATCAAGAATGCATCCTTCAAAAGCCCATCTACACTGTGACTTACATCCTCTCAGTCTTGTTAAGAATTAGCCTAGAAGTGATAGCATTTTGGCTTCAGATCCACCTCTTTGGATTCCAAGTAAAACCTCTTTACTTGTGTGATGCTGGATCTTTTGGGAAAAAAATGACCGTTATAAAATGCATGGTTCCAGAGCACTTTGAAAAGACCATTTTTCTCATTGCAATGTATACGTTCACTGTAATTACTGTGGTATTATGTGTTGCTGAGGTTTTTGAGATTGTATGTAGAAGATCATGTTTTCTAATTAGGCAATGATAAGGGTTGATTACCTCCTGTTGTGCCAAAACTATTTATCAATAATTTATTTAATTTCATCCTATTCAGAGAGTACCTCAATTTCAAACATGAATGTTTGTTCTTTAAGCCTATTTGGTGTGTCAAAAATTTATGTCGACAATATAAAAGTAAATTTCTGAAGGTCATTCTGCCTAAGTTCTAAGACAGAGATTGCTGAATAAACATTTTATTTTATTTTTATTTTAGCACCTATTTTATTATACAGTATACATAGAACCAATGTTAGTTCATTTTTAAGTAGTACCTTTGCAGACATCTCTCATATACAACATCCTAATTGATCAAAGCATTTTTGTGGTCCGAGAAATCTTTATTATCTCTTTTAAAGAGTGGAAAATTAATATTTAGGAATGGTACTCAGTCAGACAAAAAAAACTAGAAAATAGATCATCCTATTTCTCTTTCCTTTAAACCATGCAGTTTTAACTTTGAGGATGTAATTATTTTTGCATTCATATAAAATATAACTTATTTAAGCTAAAAATTTATAAATTAATTATTACGGAGTAATTCTGTAGTTTGATCACTAACTTGAAGAAATGCAGCAATTACATTTTAATATTATACTCATTGTTTTCTTGAAAATGTTAACACTAAATGATATGGAAATATAATCACCAAATAAATTGAAATGCTATGGATAATATTGTTCATGGCTTCCTTGTTTCTTGTTGTGCCCATAGGTATCTACTAACAATAATTTCTATATTAAAGATTATTGAAATGGAAAATTATGTTTATATTAAATCAGACTTCTTCAATAGCTATGAAATTACATAAAGTTATTTTATTTCAGTTCAGGGCATTCCTTTCTGCCTGCCTTACTAACAATCATCTTTATTTTATAGTATTTAAAATGTTTATGTGTTATTGACTTATACAATTTTCCTATTAGGGAAATAGGTATAGTTTTTAATATTTTGTTAAGCATTATTCAGCCTATGTTTGATATTATGAGCTCTGGATTTAGGGCTTTTAAATCACTGAGCCTTTCCACATGAAAGTACAGGAGAAAAATCAACTTTCATTTACCAAATAGCTCCTGAATACCTATAATTTAACAAGTACTGAATTCAGAGTTAATATACAATTCAGTCAAAAGTTAGCATCTATATAAGATTCTACTAGATGGCCTATTATCATGCCAACGGAGTGGGGACTGGTGTCCTAGCTCACTTTGAATGGGAAGAATATTTAGTCAATGTCTTTGTTTAGAATCACTGACCCTTGGTGCTAAAAGACAGTAACAATTTTTAAACTTTTATTATTATATCTAAATTCTCTCTATATAATACATTCCTTCTTGGCTTACATCCAAGCTGGACTGCTTCCCTCAGTCCTCCCACATATACTCACATCTTCCTCATACTTCATATTTTCTTTCCTACATCTTTACAAGGCTGGTGATCTTTAAATGAATATCAAACATTGTGGGGTTTTGTTTTGTTTTGTTTTCACCTAGCTGGATGCTAGATATCTTTCTACTCAGAAATATTCTGAAATTTTGTTTAGGAATATAGGTTACTTGGAAACAGACTATTGTTTTTGCTTCCTTTTAAGCTTTGTTAGACAGAACCAATGTAGTCCTTTCTTTTTTTTTTTTTTTTTTTTTTTTTGACGGTACTAGGGATTGGACTCAGGGGCATTCTACCTCCGAGCTATACCCCCAGCCCTATTTTTTATTCTTTATTTTGAAACCAGGTCTCACTAAGTTGCCGAGTGCCTCACTAGGTAGCTGAGGCTGGCCACGAACCTGGATCCTCCGATCTCAGCCTCCCAAATGCTGGGATTACGTGCACCACCACGCCTGGCTCAATGTGATCCTTTCTGATGGGCTCATTTTGTTCCAAGACAAGGGCAAAACCTTTCTTAGTGTTCTTTCAGGTTCCCTTTTCATGGTTAAGAAATGCTATCCTTCCACTACTCTCAAAATCTTGAGTTGCATCCTAACACTGGTTGACTCAAGGTCACCATAGAGAGCGCTGCATCTGCAGGAAGCAGGTCCTCATTATGTCCCAGGAAAGAAGGGAGAGGGGAGAAGGACATTCTTCGGGTTTCTCAGCATTTTTCTCAGGGAAGATCATGTTTTCAAAAAAGCCACAGCAGACTTTACCTGAACATCATTACCCATTCATAGACAGACATTTTGATTTATTCTTTTGATTCAATTTTTAGAGTTGGGCACTGTCACAGTATGCTCCTTTGTTAAGGGATTTTTCACATTGGCTGTTGCAAACCACAACTATTCTCAGTCCTGTGTGAATCTTGGGTCTCTTTGCTTTTAGTCTCTTCAAGTAATTCTTTCACAGAAAAGATATTGAAAGATGTTGCACTGATCGGGATTCAGCTGAAGATCCCTTGCAGATCTCTGGAGCTCTCTTACTTTGCTGCTCCCCCCTTGACAAGTATGACCTTTAAATCCCAGCCTCCTTGGCCTCCCTGGACTGTTTTTTATCTCCTCAATGGACAAGGTATACAGATGGCATGTCTGAGCTATCAAAGGAATCCTTCTTACCTCTACTACTTTTAAGAAAGCATTATTGCTATAGTTTGAATGTATCTCCCACAGGTCATGTGTTTAGTAACTTAATCCTCAATACGGAAGTATGGAATGGTAAAATCTTTAAGTCATGAGGGCCCTGCCCAAATGAATGAACTAATGTTATGTAGTCAGTGGTTCATGATCAGAGAATGGGGTTTGTTAACAAAGTAAGGTTGGCCCTCTCTTGCCATGAGATGCCTTTTACCATGTTATACCATTGCAAGAAAGCCCTTGCCACACAAAGTCCTTTGTTCTTGGATTTCTCAGCCTCCAGAATTCTAAAAAATAAATTTCTTTTCTTCATAAATTACCCAGACTGTGATATTCTGTCATAACAACACAAATTGAATAAGATAAGTGCATATTATTATAATTAGAGATATGATAAGAGTTGATTTGGACAATCTTTTTTAATTCCTTAATGATCTACTATTCTATTATTTCATTTTATTAGTAACTATATCAGAATTGTTAACACACAGCTATATTGTTTTGGATAATAAATGTTACATATACAATTGAGATTCAAAGATAAAAACTCATTTTCTCAACAAAATGAGAATATAGTAAAAGTTAATAAAAACACATTTTAAAATCTAACCAAATATATATCTATTTGAAAAGATATTAAACCATTTATAAAAACGCTTGGCTCAAATAAGTTATTTAAACTGGGGTTTTTCAGACTATTTTAAGTAAACAAGGCATAATATTACATATTAAAAGCTAATACAACCAAATTTGTAGTACATGAAAAATTGGCAGCAGAAATACACCAATTATAAAAAAGAAATAATAATGATAATTCAAAAGTAAACACAAGAACTTCAAAATAAAAATAATAACAACATAATTTAATACAGATATAGTCAGATAGTTGTAGATTTACAATAAATAACAAAGAATAGATAAATCCAAAATGACTGAAAAATAACAATGAGAAAATAAACCTCTGGAAAATCAAATAAAGTATAGAAATGTACTATTATGAGTTACAATAATATATATACAATACATTATCATTTGAAATATACTGGGATAATTTAAAGATATTTTAAAATATACTATAAAGCATAGAACAAACAATAAAACAAAGCCAAAAAATTTGGTTTACAATCCAACAAAGAAAATTAAATGAAATCACTAAACATTCCATTAAACGCAAAGAGTGCATAAAAGAGAATAAAAACCAGTAAGACAAATAGAAAACAATAACAAGGTAATAGACTTAAACCCAAACACATCAGTAGCTACAATAAACATAAAAGTCTTGGTATTTCATATAAAAATAGAAATTGTCTGAAAACATTTTTAAAAGTCAGACCAAATTATTAAGTATCTACCTTAAGTATCTTTAAATATTTAAATTTTTAATGTTAAAATATTTAAATATTTATCTTTAAATATTTAAATTTTTAATGTTAAAATATTTAAATATTTATTGATAGATAAGAAAAAATGGCAAAAGATATAAACACTAAGCATCAGAGAGCTCAACTGGCTAATATGAGAAAACTAAGTAGATTTCAGGGCAAGGAATAAGGCCATGGATTAAAGAGACATCTCCTAGTGATTAAGGTATAATTGCATCAGGAAACATAACACCCACAATGTGTATACCCCTAGTTTCAAAGCATCAGAATGCATGAAGCAAAGATATATTAAAAAGAGAAATAAATGCAACTACAGTTACTGATTTTAATACTGATTCTCAGCAATCAAGTGACAAAAGAAACAGAATATCAGAAAGGATATAAAGGAATTAGGCATTACTACTAAGCAATTGATTGATATCATAGAACATTCCACCCAATGGCAGAGGTAAATTCTTTTCAAGTATTATGCAGAACATTCACCAAGAGAGAACATTTGCTGGACCATAAGAAAGTTTCAAAGGTTTAAATCATATAGAGCATATTTGCTGATCACAATGGAATTAAACTAAAAATCAATAAAAAATAAAATATGCCCAATTATTTAAAAAATTAATGAAGCAATTTTATTTATCTATGTATCAAAGAAGAAATTACATGAGAAATTTAAAAAACTACTTTAAACAAAATGATAATGCACATATAATTCATCAAAAATTTTGGAAAAGAACCAGGCGTGGTGGCACACACTTAATCCTAGTACTTGGGAGGCTGAGACCAGAGGATCCGGATTCATGGCCTGCCTCAGCTACTTAGTGAGGCCCTCTGCAATTTAGTGAAACTCTGTTTCAAAATAAAGAGTAAAAATAGGATTGGGGGGT
Source organism: Graphiurus murinus (assembly GCA_004027655.1). Taxonomy (NCBI): domain Eukaryota; kingdom Metazoa; phylum Chordata; class Mammalia; order Rodentia; family Gliridae; genus Graphiurus; species Graphiurus murinus. The sequence goes on along the minus strand of PVLC010001533.1, from coordinate 51,790 downwards.
GTAGCTCAGAGGTAGAATGCCCCTGGTTCAATCCCCTATATCACACACACACAAAAAAAAATGGAAAGCATTAAAACAGTGACAGAATATTGGAAGTTCTAAATATTATGTTTGAGAAAAGTTATACTAAGCTTCCCACTCTAAAAATTAGCACAAATGATAATTTAAATACAAATTAAATAGAAGACTGGGAATAGAAATAGGCATATATTCCACGTAAATAGAAAATTGAAAGATGATAGGGAAAATGCATTAAACAAAAATATGGTTTCTGAAAAGCTTATTAAAACTAATAAGTTTTTGAGATAATAAGGGAGATATTGAAAATTGCCCATATAATGAATGAAAGGGGGGACATCATGAGAGGACATCAAAATGATCAAAATTAGCATTTCTACAGTGTAATAAAATGCTATGACAATAAATTTCATACTTAGATAAGATGGAAAAACTCCGTAAAGTATGTGTCACTAAAAGTTGATTCAACAGATACATTAATATAAACAGAAAAGCCGGCGTGTTGGCGCATACTTGTAATCCCAGCATTTGGGAGGCTGAGACCGGATGATCCAGGTTCGCGGCCAGCCTCAGCTACTTAGTGAGGCGCTCTGCAACTTAGTGAGACCCTGTTTCAAAATAAAAAATAAAAAAAAAAAATAGGGCTGGGGTATAGCTCGAAGGTAGAATGCCCCTGAGTTCAATCCCCAGTACCGCAAAAAAAAAAAAAAAAGAAAAAAATATATATATAAACCAAAAAAATGAATATCACGATATCTATTAAAGTAATTAAAATTTAAAGCCAAATTCTTCCCATGAAGAAGATCCCAGTTCAGATGTCTTTCCTGATGATTCCATCACATATTTAAGGAAGAGATGATATTTCAAAATACCTTTCAGGAATTAGGAGGGAATAGTTACTATTTTGCATAATGAGACAAACATATCCTTGATCTCAAAAGTTCTTAGCAAACATATAATATTAAATGTAATAAAGCTGTATATGTACAGATAATATATCATGTTAAAGGATTCATCCCAGAAATGAAAGTTTAACGCTTGAAAATCAATTAGTGTAATTTAAATATATTGATAGAATAAAGGAGGAAATCCACAGACACTTTAATAGAGTTGTATAAAAGAATTTGATTAAATTTAACACCTATTTATGATGAAGCAAACAAAACCCAAAACATTACTCTAATAAGGTATTATCTAAACTTGGTAAAAAGCTTCTAAATACAGGAAACTTCCAATTTAGTATAGAAGTAATGAAATTTTCCTATGATCTGGATAAAGGCAAGGATGTCCACTCATACAATTTCTGTTTCATGTTGATCTGGAGTTCAGTAAGACAAAAACAAAAGTGAAATGAATATATATCCAAGAAGTATGATAAGACAAAATATAGATATATACCGATTGGAAAAGAAGAAATATTATCTTTACTCATAGACATAAAGATGTAATGGAAAATTCTATGGGATGTACAAAAACCTACTGGAATAATGAAATTTATCAGAAATAGCATTTCTATAGTGTAAAAAATTAAATTTAAATTAAAAACAATGCATCTTAGAATAAAATATGAAACATATAGACTTTACAAAATATGTGCTAGACACATATAATAGAGACTATAAAACAGTGCTTAAAGAAATTAAAGATGGAATAATAAAACATATCAATTCATATTGAAAGCCTTATCATTTATAACTTTAGTCACTCCAAACGGATCTCTAAATTCAATATAATTCCAGTTATAATCTCAGCAAATTATAGTAGAAATTGACAAGCTGTTGCTAAAATTGATACAGAAATACAAAATACCTCATATAGTTCACACAATTTTGAAAACGAAAATAAAGAGGATTTAAAATAGATACTCTCAAATTTTCTTTAAAGGTAGCGGGCATGGTGGCATATGCTTGTAATTCCAGCATTTGGGAGGCTGAGACCGGAGGATCCGGGTTCGCGGCCAGCCTCAGCTACCTAGTGAGGTCCTCGCAACTTAGTGAGACCCTGTTTCAAAACAAAGAATAAAAAATAGGGCTGGGGGCATAGCTCGGAGATAGAATGCCCCTGAGTTCAATCCCCAGTACCAAAAATAAAAAATTCTTTAAAGGTAAAAACAATATAGAGCTGACTAAAACATAAGCATATTATTCAAGAACAACAGAAGTAGTTTAGCACATAGTTTTTTCTTTTTATGTGCTTGTAAAATTCAATGGTGCTGGAAAAATTAAATATGCATGTTGAATATGTGAACTGCAACTCATATTGTTTCAATGTGTAAGAGCCATGGAAGAGAAAATGGGCTTGTTCAAGTCTTCAGGGTCTTTCTTTGTCATTCTTTTGAAAGATTTTTGGACAGACACTGGGGATTGAACCCATGGGCACTCTACCTCTGAACTACACCCCCAGCCTTTTTAAAAATTTTATTATGAAACAGAATCTTACTAAGTTGCTGCAGCTGGCCTTGAACTTGCAATCCAACTGTCTCAACCTCCCAAATACTGAGATTACCTGTGTATGCCACCACACCTTTTAGAAAAAGAATTATTTCTATTTGGAGATATGCTAACAGTGTTGGATGTTGGCCTCACAATACTAGAAGACAAATTTCTAACATATGCAGTGTACCCAAAAGATACAGCTACAGATATTTATTATCCTGGTTACATTGACTAATCTTCTGACATTTACTACCAATAGTTCTGACCACAACTGGAACAGAGACTTTTCCTGAGAGATGATCACACCATGGAGTTCAGGGGATTGTGCAAAACGTGTAACTTCCCCCATCAAAACATAGGTCAGTTCTAGTTTCTCTCCCTTTTCTTCTTCCTGTGGTTATTTCTCATCCTTATCTTGCTCCATATCTCTATCAACCTATCAATCACTTGCCAATGTCAGATCCTTCAGTAACTGGTCAGAGCTGGATGGAGGAAAGCATCGGTCCTTTTTATTTCATTTTAAAAATTTTTTTTGTGGTACTGGGGATTGAACTCAGGGGCATTCTACATCTGAGATACACCACCAGCCCAATTTTTATTCTTTATTTTGAAACAGGGTCTCACTAAATTACGGAGGGCCTCACTAAGTAGCCGAGGCTGGCTGCAAACCCGGTTCCTCCTGTCTCAGTCTCTCAAGGAAAGGGATTACAAGCATGCACCACCACACCTGACTTGCATTGGTCCTTCTTCATAGCAAAACCATTATAGTAAGTTGTTCATGGAAAAACAAGAAAAGAAAAAAAAAACAACTTTACTGTTGATATTTGTCTCATAGCATAATTCCAATGTGCTGTTACACTAACAGCATATTTCTCTCCATCATTATTAATTATTCTCTCACAAAGAGGGTGTGGTATTTAGAAAGAAGGTAGCACCTGCTGGTAGATGGAGTAAGATCCAATTCTAACCCTTTAATTTACTTGTTTATCCCCCACCTCCTTCCCAGACCTAAATGCATGGAACTTCCAGTCCTAAACGAAGAGATCAGGGAATAACAGGAAGGTGCATCCTTCAACAGAAAGAGGAACATGGGTTTTCCAAATATAAGACCATAAGAAACAGAAAAGATAAAACACAAGGATATATTGGTCAATAGAGACAACATAGTTAAGTAGTAATGGTAGGTACACGTGCTTTAAAATCAAAACACCTAGATTTTAATATCACTCGTCCCTGCTAGCTGTGAGCTCCTGCAAGTTACCTCAATTTTGTGTCCCATCTGTAAGATACTGAGGATGATATCTGCCTGATAGTTTGTACTGAAGATAAGTAAATTAATGTGAAGCCCTTAGCAACATGCATGATATATATCAGATACTCACAACATTCTAGCTATTTCTACTTTGAGTTGTCACAGGTACAAGGTGAAAGAATTCATATCTGGGAGCCTTAATCTCAATAGCAGAAAGTGTAGTTGTTGTCCAAGGCAATTGGGGCAGAGGGCCTGACTTGAGAACAGTAGGGAAAGCTTGACACATTACTGAATATTCATTAGGGCACTGATCCTCAACCTTAGATGTACTATTACGATTTCATGAGGACTTTTTAAAGTACTGATGTTTAGGATCCAACCCTGAATTAAATAAAATGTGACTGGGGATGGGACCTGGATATGAACCTTTTATCAAAGCTTCTGAATATATCTTTAAGGGCAATCACAGTTGAGAATCAAGAAGAAATAGTTAAATAATAAATGAGAATTTGTGTGGATGGGAAGAAGACATCATCCCCATTTGCTTTTCTTCATTAATTTCTCTTCCAATCCAGAAACTCTGAATGAAGAATGAGGAGAATGTGAGTAAGAGAATGAGATGGAAAAAATGCATTCTCATGTGGTAGAGATTGGGAAAAAAATATAGAATTCAGTTTCAGGCAGGGTAAAGAAGACAGAATAAAATGACAGATTCTGCACACAAGTATAAATAAAAGATATAGAGAGGAATAATATAAACATATGGAGTGAGTTCTTTGTGGGAGGGGGGAGAGTAAAGTGATTAGAAAATCATAGGCAGAGGGAAATTTCAGAGTTTGAGATTTGGGTTCTTGGAGATAGGAGGATTTCAAAGAAAGCTGTTTTAAGAAAAAAAACCTCAAAACTGGGGACTGAGACAAAATAAAGATGAAGATTCTTGGAGGAGGTAAATTTAAAGTCTTGAAGTAAGATATCATATGATGGAGAGAAGAAGAAATGAGATCTTCTTTGATGGCAGAGGGAAAAGCTGATGCCTACTGCACAATGAAATGAATGAGTAGCATTGACTAAGAAATCCCCAGAAGCCTGTCAATGCAGTGGCAAGGTAATGAATGTCAAAATACTTCACAAATTGTTAATCATTCTCTAGGAATAAGCAATCCATAGATTGTACACTCACTAAAATATACACAAGTCTGTACCAAAAAAAGTTCCATTTTCATTAACAATGTGTTTGTTAATAGTCTGATTATTTTATGCAGGTGCCAACACAGACATTTTAATTTAAAATTTAAACACTATTTGTCTTTTCATGCAACAATTGAAATTAAAGTTATAAAATCAAAAAGGTTACTACGGACACTGTTAATATGATTTAAGAAACTGGAAGTGATAAATCCTAAATGATGCCAAAGACAATTCACGCCTTTACTATTTCTCCCAGTCCATAAACATTATTTTCTTGTATTTTTTTCCTTGCTATCCTTCCTTTTTCCATAAGCTGGATAAACTCATCAACTTAGAGAGATCTTGTTCCAAGTTTTTAAAAAAAAGAAAGAAAAGAAAAGGTCAAGGAGTGTAGCTCAGAGGTAGAATGTCCCTGGGTTCGATGCCCAGTAATCCACTTCTCTTAAACAAAAACAAAAACCAAAGCGCTTCTTTCTCCTACCAGCAGAGAGCGCTGGTGTCATGCATAACATAACAGTCAAGCGGCTCAGCCAGTCTTCTCTGGGCTGTAAATACCCTCGGCCAGACTCACTGAGGTTGGCTCTGCTGGGCTTCCGTAGTTGACTTGCTGTCGCCAAGCAACGGAAGAGTGGGCGGGATTTGCCCCACGCACTCGCTCGCGACGCCGGGACGGAAGCGGAAGTGTCGGTGGTGAGCGAGTAGGAAGTGGTGGTTCCTTCAGTAGAGATGGCCGCGCTCGCTCCGCTGCCCCCGCTGCCCCCACAGTTTAAGAGCATACAGCATCATCTGAGGACGGCTCAGGAGCATGACAAGCGGGACCCGGTGGTGGCCTATTACTGTGAGTCTTTCCGAGTCGCCGCGCTCCTCCTTACCGGGTCACCTGCGGGGCCCGCACACCCCTAGTTCATGGGGCATGCCCCGCCCCCGGCTTTAGACCTGGGCTTTGACCTCTGGGAACGCCAGGGTCTCTGCTCACTGGGATCCAGACCTTCTCACAGGCCCCAGAATGGGACCCCCCCCCCACACACACACACGGTATCCACGCCTCTCTGGTCTTCTCCTTAAGTACTGATCTTCTACTTAAGCTAACTGCACGGGCTTCAGAACTCTGCAACACACTCCCCTAAGGTTTTCTGTGTGTACGAAACAAGAGCTTCCTGTCTCCTGGAAATCACCTGGATAGTTGAGTAATTGAGATTGGGCCAAAACGAAAGCGAGGTGATAGTAGTGATGTGGATAAAAGGAAGAAAGACTAGTTGAAAACATAGCGATGAGTTGAGATTAAATGACAGCACACAGGCACATTCCGAAATTTATCACTGGTTAAATGGAGAGCGTTTGCTACTAAATAGCTGAATTTAACTATCTCCCTTTTGCATCCAAACTGCCCCTTCCCACCAGTGAGAATGTTAGTCTTGACTTATTTTAATAATACCTGGGGTTGAGAAGTTTGGTAGCAGTATTTCCACTTTGTTGGTGATAAATATAATGTAAAGCTGATGGGGAACAGATATTTCTTCAGACTTTTCTTTCTACCATAGGTAAAAAGAGTAGTGCAGGTAGTGTTTTGCAAATTTTTTTAATGTATCTTATACTCTACTTTTGCTGCAAATAAAGCAAATGACTGAAATACTGTAAATCTTAAGGGAGAAGCTCAGAACAATATGTCTGCTGTTGTAGACATTGTAAAGTTAGTTAGAATCTCATCCATTCCCATCCCTGCCATACTCCACATGGAATCCATATCTCCCTTTTGAGAATGTCCAGTTTTCTTGTGCACCTGTCAAACTCCTCATGATTTAAGGTCTAACTCAATTATTTCCTTCTACAGGAAATAAATTGATAATACTCTGTGCCTTACCTCATTTTGTTAAAATTGTGCAGCATTATTTCCACTGTACTTGTTTTTTAAGTTGGGACTATTAATAATTAATTCAGCATGTATTTATTGAGCTTTTTACTTTGTACAAGAAATTACTAGGCACTGTAGTACAGTTCCTGTATGTATGAAGCGTATATACAATGGGTGTAAGGGTGTGTGTGTGTGTGTGTGTGTGTATTTCATGTTATAGAATATTAGGAGGTAATGAAGAAAAATAAGGCCAGGAACGAGAACTGGAAATACCGGTTTGGTGGTAGGGAGTGTGAGGGGATTTCAGTTTCACAGTGGCCAGAGAACACTGCTGAGTTGACATTCAAAGAAGGAAAGGAGCGAAAGGCAGGCCTTCATGCCCATTTGGGAAAGAGCATTTTTTATGTAGAAAACAAAAGTCCTAAAGAGAGGCCAGCTTGAAGGGAAGCAAGGACCCCATTGTATCTGGAATGGATAGAGCCAGGGAGAAGGTTATATGCCAGGAGCAAAGAAGTAGTATAACAGTGAAATAAGACCCCCCTGTTATCCTCCAAAAGTAATTCTTATTCATAGGCTCTGTATTATTAAGTACCTTTGTGACTGCCCAGAGTGGGACCCTTTGTTGCCTGTGTCATTATTCTCTTCCTATTGTTAATTCTTTCTAAGCTTGTTCCAGTTCCCTTTATTTTAAATAAATAACAGAGGCTCGAACGCCTTGACATTCCCCTAACATTGCAGCCCTGTTTGCCCAACCTCATAGGTAAGTTTGAATTGTTATCTGTAGTTGTCTCTACATCTTTATCTTGTAGAGCCTTTTCAACCCATCTGGTTTTCAAGCCTTCTATTTCAAGGAGATTACTTCCCCCCTGGGTTATGAACAAATGTTTTTTAGTGCAAAGTCACTTAATAAAAATTTCTGTTATGAAACATTATAGGAGAACATGCATAATATGCATGAAGAGTTTAAATAATAATGAAATGAACACTAATGCCCCCTCCATATTTGATGTTATTATACTTTTTAATTTTTGCCAGTCTGGTGGATGTGAATGGTGATATTTGCAGTTCTCTGAGTCTTAATGAGGTTCAACATCTTTTCATATGTTAATTAACCATTTGTGATTCTCTTTTGAATGCCTATTTACTGCTTTTTTTCCCTTGCACTTTTTTTTAATAATATAGATACTAATCCTTTGTTATTTGTGTTGCAAATTTCTTCTCTTAGTTCACAGTTTGACTTTTCTCTATGAAGTTCTCTTAACTTAAAACTGTAGCAACTTTTTCAATCTCTTTGTTCTGACTTACATTGTAATTTTTAGGCCTTGATTTCTTTTTATTTGCTTTTTGGGACTTTAGCTTCCTGAGTCTATAGACATATCTTTTATTAGTTCCAGAAAGTAATTATCTGTTCAAATACTATCTCTCTTTTATTGTCTATACTGTCTCCTGAAATTGTGATTATATATGTGTTACATTTTTTCCCTTTAACCTTGTCTCTGAATTCTTCAATATTTTTTATATCTCTCTGTTCTACATTCTAAGTAATTTCTTGAGGCCTGTCTTTACCTCCATATATCTTGTTGCCTAACTCATTTGAATTTCTACTTGTATTTTTTTTATTTCTGAGTGTTCTATTTTTTTAATGTTTTATATGGATAATCATTAAATCTCTAACTGCTAATCAAATAAGATATAGTGGATATTTGCAATTTCTTTCTGTTTATTGAATAATTAAAATGTACAGTAATTCATCACTTTTAAAATGCTATCACCAGTTAGGAAATGTGCACATCTAGAATTTATACATGTTATTTACACAAATGTCTGTTAAGGGTGATGCAAATTATAAAAATTTTCATTAGATGACCTTACCCCTTCATTTTCTGTTCATTAGAGAAGAATATCATTCTTGAGTTGAGATCTAACAAAAAAGAACGTTTCTTGCAGCTTCTTGTTATTGCTACTACTTTTAAACACTTTATTTGAACACTTTAAATGTTTTCATTTTCATTTGCTACCTGATGATTCCTGTAGCAGTTCTATTTGTGAATCTGATCCTGCTGCTCTGTGTTTCAAAAAGGAATCACGTATGACCAATTATAAATTACATCGTATTTAACAGTTCATGGTGACTTCTTTTCTTGTAATTGTGCCCTAGACATACTCAACCAGTGCTCTTAATGCTTCTTAATGTGGATTCTAAAATGCTCTTCAAATTCTAAAGGAATCAGCTTCCCAACAACTTCCATGTTTTCTTTCTAAAATTTTTCTTCCGGACAAAGATCCTGTCATTAGGGTAGCAAAGTAATAAGCTGTTTGTCTTTGCCTATATCCTATTCCCAGTTACCCTTCTACTTTAACAAAGAAAGGCATTCTGTCACACTTCTTGAGTATATTTATAGCGTATTGTCCTGAGGGAGAAGATAAGAAATCCACCCCATCTAGAAAAAAGAGGCAATTACTGCTGTTAGTGAAGTCTTCATTAATTAAGGTATTAGGTAGAACTTATTGTCTTTCCCTGTTTTACATGGAAGATCAACCAGAGCAAAGAATAAGTCTTAGAGCATTCTAGTTTGAGAAAAGAGAATGGGAAATTTTATAGCAGGGATGCTGGGAGTTACTTGTAGTTTCTTTCCTTGTAGGAGTAGTTGGTCAAGAATGAATTTCAAGCCGGGTGTGGTGGCGCACGCTTGTAATCCCAGCATTCGGGAGGCTGAGACCGGAGGATCCAGGTTCTCGGCCAGCCTCAGCTACCTAGTGAGGCACTCCGCAACTTAGTGAGACTCGGTTTCAAAATAAAGAATAAAAAATAGGGCTGGGGGTATAGCTCGGAGGTAGAATGCCCCTGAGTTCAATCCCCAGTACCGCCAAAAAAAAAAAAAAAAGAATGAATTTCAGAAGAGAAAGAAATTGTTCTATGATATTTGCAGCCAACATTTTGGATTTTTTTTTTATAAGATCATTAGGGACCTTTTTTTAACCTATAATCTGTTTTTATTTTTTTAGTATGCTTTTATTGGTGCATTATAGTCTCACATCATAAGGTAAGTCATGTTGACAGTGACATACATGCACACAGCACTTGGTGCACCCCTCCCACACCGCCCCATTTCCCCCTTTACCAGTGCATAGTACTGAGATTGGCATTGACATATTCACATATGTACACAGTTGATGGTATTATTTCCATTAATGAACCTTAGTCTTCCCCTTCCCCTTCCCTTAGACCACCTCACTGAATCCACTGAAGTTTTTCCTCTATTATCTGAAGTCCCTTTAGTATCCCAATTACTCCCTAGCTTGCACATATTAGAGAAAACATATGCCCTTTCACTTTCTGTGACAGACTAATCTCACTTACATAATGTTCTCCAGGTCCTTCAACTTTCTTGAAAATGACCTAATTTTGTTTGTTTTTATTGCTGAGTAGAATTCCACTGTGTGTCTTTCCCATAATTTTGTAATCCATTGGTTCCATAATTTAGCTATTGTGAATTGTGCTGCTATGAACATGGGTATGCATATATTATTATAGTTCTCTGATTTGGGCCCTTTTGAAAAGATACCCAGGAGTGGTGTAGCCAAATCATGTGGTGGATCAATTTCCAGTTTTCTGAGGAATCTCCGCACTGATCTCCATAGTGGCTGAACTAATTTGCAATCCCACCAACAGCATAGAAGAGTTCCTATTTCCCCACATCCTCGCAAGTATTTGTTATTTTTTGACTTCTTGGTGATTGCTGTTCTGATTAGGGTTAGATGGAATCTCAGTGTAGTTTTGAATTGCATCTCCCTGATTATTATTGATGTTGAACATTTTTCATGTATCTATTTGCCTTTTGTATCTCTGCTTTTATGGAATGTCTGTTCAATTCAGTTGCCCATTTCGTGTGTGTTTGTGTGTGTGTGTGTAAAGTATTTTTAAATTCTTTGTATATCCTAGATAATAGTCCTCTGTTGGAAGGATAGCTGGCAAAGATCTTCTCCTCCTCTAGGCTTTCTCTTTAGACTTTTGATGGTTTCCTTTGATGTGCACAGAAACTTTTTAGTTTAATGCCATCCCATTTATTAATTCTTGTTTTAATTTCTTGAGCTTTGGGGGTCTTATTGAGGAAGTTTCTACCTGTGCCTATATGTTGAAGTGTTGGACCTTTGTCCTCCTCTAGTAGCTTCACAATCTCTGGTCTAACTTCCAGGTCTTTGATCCATGTCAAGTTGACTTCTGTGCAGGGTAAGAGGTAAGGATTTAGTTTCATTTTTCTGCAAACAGATAACCAGTTTTCCCAACACCATTTGTTGAAAAGACTGTCTTGTCTTCAACATATGTCTGGCACCCTTGTCGAAAATCAATTGACTATAAGTATGTAGATTTGTTTCTGTATCTTCCATTCTGTTCCATTGGTCAATGTGTCTGTCTGTACCAATACCATGCTGTTTTTATTACTATAGCTCTGTTACAGGAGACATCACAATTCCTGACTTCAATTTATACTATAGAGGTATAGTAACATTTTGAATTTTTTTCAAGGCAGTGAAGAGGAACAATTTGGGGCCAACGTCCTATGCAAGAAGTATGAGGAGGGATTAGCTATGAAAACAAGGACAGGAAAGGACCACAGTAGAAAATTCTGTTGCAGAGTCTTTGACATTTCTGCATATGTCTGTTAAGAGTAAATGCCTCATGTTAAAAACTGTCCTGTATTGCAGTGTTCCAAACTCCAAAAATGATAAAAAAAATTTCATTAGATGACCTTAGAGAAATGCTTTAGGCAGAAGTTCCTGGTTTCATCCACACAAGGTGCTGTAGGGCTGTGTGGCTCATTTTAGAATTAGAATCCAAAATGAGTTGGTTGGCATTCCAGTACAAAAATTAAGACATATTTTCTGAAAACAAACAGCTTGGTATTAACAACTGACTTTGCCATTTATCTAATGTTAGATATTTCTCTTTCCTTAAACTAATGAACTAAATCTTCAGCTCCGAGGTTTTGTTTTGTTTTGTTTTTTCTCTTATTCAGAAATACATTGAAAACAAGAAACAAGGTAAAAGCACTTCAACCTTGATTGTTTTGCTAGGGCATGTTGAAATGAACAGTATTTTAGTTTTCCCAATTCTTACTGTGTCCTATTATAAACAAGAAAGCTCTAATAGAAAATGATGAGTCTCTATAAAACCAGTTTTTGTATACATCATAGGAATTGAGAAAATGAGTTACTTGAATGATGGCCTAACAAATTCTTTTGTAGTTTATAGGCAAATTTTTTTTTAATTTTTATTCATGCATTGTACGCATACATCTTTGTTAGGAACAAATTGATAACGATATATGTACTCACAATTCTCATTTGACCCCTTCCCCAAATTCCCACCCGGCTCCCTCGCCCTCCCTCCCTCTCAAGTTCAGTTTAGTGAGTAACCTTGATATACATTAGTGTGCCCCCCACCCCATCCAACCCCTTCGGTTAAATCAACTTCTTTGCTTTCGAGGGTCTTTCCTTTTTCACCTGGAGACCCTCTTATGCCCTATCTTCTCCCTAGCATCCACATATTAGGGAGAACATATGCTTCTTTACTCTTTGTGACTGGCTAATCAGAAACTATCAAGAACCTAAACAGAGAGCCTACAGAGTAGGAGAAGATTTTTGCCAGTTACTCTTCAGATAGAGGTCTAATATCTAGGATATACAAAGAACTCAAGAAAATCACAGCTAAATAGCAAATAACCCAATCAAAAAATGGACAAAGGATCTAAATATTGACACTTCACAAAAGAAGAAATACAAATGGCCAATAAATGTATGAGGAAATGTTCAACATCATTAGCAATCAGAGAGATGCAAATCAAAACTACCTTGAGATTTCGCCTAACTCCAATCAGAATGGCAATCATAAAAAACACTAACAACAACAACTGCTGGCAAGGATGTGGAGAAGTAGGAACTCTAATACACTGTTGGTGGGACTGCAGACTAGTGCAACCACTTTGGAAAACAGTATGGAGGATCCTCAGATGTATGGGAATGAACCTACCATATGATCCAGCAATACCACTTCTGGGTATCTACCCAAAAGAATGGAAACCAAACTATCAGACTGACATATGTGTATCTATGTTTATAGCTGCACAATTCACAATAGCCAAACTATGGAACCAGCCAAGGTGTCCATCAACAGATGAATGGATTACAAAACTATGGGATATGTACAGAATGGAATTTTACTCAGCCATAAAGAAGAACAAAATCATGTTATTTGCAGGGAAATGGATGCAACTGGAAAACATAGGCAAATTTTGAAGCAGACCTAACTGAATGTTATCCAAGAGATTATTAAAAATATTATTTGGTAGCTGGGGGTGGTGATGCGCGTTTGTAATCCCAGTACTTGAGAGGCTGAGACTGGAGGATCTGGATTTGCGACCCTCCTCAGCTACTTAGTGAGGCCCCCGAACCTTAGTGAGAGCTTGTTTGAAAATTAAAAAAATAATAATAATAAGGCTGGGGGTGTAGCTTGGAGGTAGAATGCCCCTGAGTTCAATCCCTAGTACCAAATATATGTTTATAGTTTGTAGTATATAACCCAGAAAGAATTTTTTAATATACTTTTATTGGTACATTATAGTAATACATCATAGTGAGGTTCAGAGGAATGTAAACATACATGCACACAGCAGTTGGTGTGTTTCCCTCCAGATCCCAACCTAGTCCCCCACACACCCCCATGCCCACTGAACGTGTTTTTGTGGGTGGTGGTATCCTTCATAAATGGACAGAGCCTTATTTGACTCTTTTCTTCATCAAGCCTCCTTTTTCCCTTCCTGCCTTCCTCCCCCATCCGCTTCCTTCTAGTGTCTCTCCTCATTTATCCGAAGTCCCTTTTGTTTCGCAGTTTCTCTCTAGCTGCCACATATGAGAGAAAATCTAGGATCCTTGACTTTCTGAGATTTGCTGATCTCATTTAGTATAATAATCTCTAGTTCTATCCATTTTCCTGCAAATGACATAATTTCATTCTTTTCTATGGCTGAGTAAAATTCCATTTTGTCTATATAACACATTATCTTTATCCATTCATCTGTTGATGGACACCACCTAGGTTGATTCCATAATTTGTCTATTGTGAATTGTGCTGCTATAAACAAGGGTATGCATGTATAGCTATAATATTCTGACCTCTCTCTTTTTTGGGGGAAAGATTCTGAGGAGTGGTATAGAACTTTTAAACTTAAGTTTAACACCAAAAAAAAGTTTTAAATGAGCAATTGACACTTATCAAAAGAAGAAAAAAAAAGTTCAGCATCACTAGAAGACGGAGAAATGCGAATCAAAACTACCTGAGATTCCAACTAACTCCAGTTAGAATGGCAGCCATCCAGAATATAAGCAACAATAATTGTATTTAAAATTGGAAAACTCATATAATTTTTAGATGTCAGTATTTGATACAATATAGAAATTACAATTTTCTACCTGCTTAAACTTTCTGATGAAAAGGTTTATGTGTCAACTTCAAAATGTGTTAGGGATACTTTTCTATCTTAGAGCAAATAAGAATTTTTCAAATTCCTAATGTAAGGAAGAATTTTTTTGTGAGAAAAATATTTCAGATTCTCTTACTATTTACTGGTTTATAAAAGCTTTATATTCTTTTATTTCTGGGTCTTTATATGGGCTGCTCTCAGCCTAGAATCTCCTTCTGATCACTTCTGAATTCAACTAACTTATTTTTCTTGCAGACTGCTTTTCATGACCTCTTCAGGATGATCTAGAAATTAGTGTGGTGCTCATCCTAACACATTTGTCTTATACACACCTGCTGACATTTTAATCTTGATTTTCCTGAAAGATGATTGATATCTTTTCTCTTTACCACCTGGTACTTAATATTGGGGTCCATAAATACTTAATGTATGTTACTGTCTAAACATTATTAATATTTCACTGGAATGTAATCTCTACAAGAGTAAGAAATATGTTTTACATCAATAATTATTGAATCTCTAGTTCCTAATACAGTACCTAAGATATAGTAAATATAATTTTTAGTACTTATGGAATAAACAGTAATTTTTCACTTTTATTTAATATGTTATCCGTAATTAGTAATGGAATATAAGAAAGAATTCTAGTACTGTATTTTATAATTTATTACAGGTTGACTTATCCATAGCCACAATCAAGAGCGTTCAGTGAATAAGAGGAATACTTTGTATTGCCCCTTTGTAGCCAGACCTGCTTTCTACTTCACCCTACTCACCTCTGTTTTCTAGCAGCCACTAAACTGTCCTCTGTTTCTTAAATTTTACCATTTAAAAAGTGGTTTATAAGCCAAATGTTATAATGCGGTTTATACATGAAATACATGATATAAGTTCTAAGGATTGGCTTTTTTCACTTGGTATGATTCCCTGGATATTGATCTAAGTTAGTTTGCTCAGCAGAATTCCATAGAATATATATACTGTAACTCAACAATTTAACGTTAAAGGACATTTGGATTGTTTCCAATTTGCAACTGTTATGAATAAACTTAACATGTTCACATACTTTTTTTGTGTGAACATGAATTTTCATTTCTCTGTGATAAGACTAAAAGTACAGTTTCAGAAACTGGAAAACCGTTTTCCAAAGTGACTATATTATGGCATATGGATGATGTTTGATCCTCTTTCTCCAGATCCTTAGCAACATTTTGTGTGTCACCATTTCTTATTTTAGTCACTCTAAGACTGTGTGGGTTTTCATTTTTATAATTGCTAATGAGGTTAAACATCTTGCAATGTGCTTTTTTTTTTAAACTATATGTAAGTCGTCATCAATGAAATATCTGTCCATGGATTTGCCCATTTTTTTTTTTTTAATCATAGGGTTTGAAGAGTTCATAATGTATTTTTGTTACTAGTGTTTTGTCCCATACTTGTTTTGCAAACAATTTTTCCCAGGCAGAGTCTTTCAAAGACAAAAAGGTAGCAATTTTGGTGGTGTCTGTTTTGTTTTTTTAATTCATATTGTTTTTTACATCGTCTATTTTATTGTGTATTTTTATTTTTATTTATTTTTTTATTTTTTTCCGGTACTGGGGATTGAACTCGGGGGCGTTGTACCTCCAAGCTATACCCCCAGCCCTATTTTTTTTATTCTTTATTTTGAAACCGAGTCTCACTAAGTTGCGGAGTGCCTCACTAGGTAGCTGAGGCTAGCCCCGAACCTGGATCCTCCGGTCTCAGCCTCCCGAATGCTGGGATTACAAGCGTGCGCCACCACGCCAGGCTCTGTGTATTTTTAAAATGTTGTAGTTCATTTTATTTTCTCAGAATGTTCCCCCAGGAATGTTACTGAGATTAGCTAAGCTTTTTTTTTTCCCCCCCACAAGTTACTCTTTTGAGTTTTTTGTTAACAATGTTATGCTGGCTTCTATAACTTGAGTTGGGTAAAAGGTAGCAAATTTATTTCTTGCTGTAGATTTTTTAAGGTCGTCAATAAAATAGAGCTTTCTACTTTTTGTGGAAGTTTGATATATTTCTTAATTCCTACTATTGAAAAAAATTCAGCTTGAGCTAATGTTGATATGGTAAATGTTTTCTAGAAAATCTTTTGTTTCTGCCATATCTTCAAATTTATTAGCCACAAATTAGAAGCTAAATTTTTCTCCCTTTCCTGACATCACTCACAATCAACACTCACACTCACAGTCATTAATTTAAAAAATTACATATACCTCCTCAGTTTTTCTTGTATCTTGCTCTTACCTTACACTGCTGTTGTAGCTTTCTAGCTTCTCTTTCAAACAAGTGATCGCTGTTTCCTCCAGAAAGATCTACTTCAAATGCTGAGTGAAAAAAACCAAGAGTATGTGTTAGAGTGGGCTCTAGACACTCAGAAATTGTGTGTGACACAAATAATACAGAGTACTCTGACAGATACTGCATTAGGAATTTTTTTCCAGTTGACAAGACAAAGGGCCAGTATCTGTGATATAATGTGCGTGTGTGTGTGTGTTTGGGTGTGTGTGTGTGTTTTACGTACACTTTTGGGGGAAGATTGTGATTTTAAGGTTTATAAATGGTGGTTTTCTTTTGATTGCTGTTTTTTGTTTTTGATGCTAGGGATTGAACTCAGGGGCATTTGACTTCAGAGCTACATTCCAGCCCTATTTTATTTTATCTTTTATTTTGAAATAGGTCTCACTAAGTTAATGAGAGCCTCACTAAGTTGCTGAGGCTAGCCTTGAACCTGTGATCCTCCTGTTTCAGCTTCTCAAGTTCTGTGATTGCAGGTGCGTGCCATCACACTTGGTTTGATTGCTTTTTTCTAAGTTTTCTATTTTCTGCAAATAGGCAATAATTCATACCATTAAAAAAATAAAGCTCTATGAAAAGCAAAACAGTTTTTTAAAAACCACATGTAATGAGTAGCTTCATATATCGATCAGAAAACAATGTGTCTTCTGAGTCATTTTTGTAGTTTTAATCAAAGTGAATTGTATTCTTTTCCTGAAACTTTACTTTCTCTTGCTTAAAAGCCTCCAACGTTGCATTCTTTCTGCCTCAGTACCTTATCTTTTCCCACCACACTCAATCCATTTTTATGCTTAAAGTACTAGCTAAAATGTCACTTTTCCTGGGAGGCCTTCTCGTGAGCTCTCTTTGTGTTTGTCCTATCTCGTGTGTCTTTACCTTAGTTGCTTTTCATTTGCTTGGGTATTTATGGAGATTGCTCCTTTGCTGCTCTTTATTCATTTGTTGTGCATATTTAATAAATAATGAGTAGGAGCTCCAAAAATGCTTGCTAAATTTACCTGAATTTTAATGTAACAGCAGTCCCTATTGGGAATTTATAGTAGTCACCAAAAAAAGAAGCCAGACGACTGATACTCATGTAACTTTGGGCATTTGTAATAACAATGCCTTCCTTCAAGAAATCTGATTTGGTCTTCATAGTCACTCTGGTCCTTCTGTTATTAAGTGATAGAACCAGGTCCTGAATGACTGATGTCTGAATGAAAGAATTGTCAGTAGCAGATAATAATTAAAGAATGAGTTATTGAATGAGCAGCAAAGTGATTGAGGGGAATGGACTAGTTAAATTGGTGATAACTGAAAGAGGAGAAAAAGACAATGAAATAATTTGGAAAATTCCTAAGTGGACAATGGAAATGAACAAGCTTTCCATTGTTAAAACTATATCTCTGAGTTCCATATCTATTTTTTTCTTCAAAAAGGCCAAAAAATATTTGAATCCTGATTAATAGCAAGTATTATATGATAAATGTTTTGACATTTATCAGGTTTGGTTCTATAAATAAAGCTAAATCCAGAATGATCTTTCTTGGGTTTGCTGTAACCACAAGTGTGAAGTCTCAAAGAGTTTTTTGAAGTTTCCTCTAGGGGGTGACATTGTAAAATTAGTGGGCTTTCTTAAGAGACTTGGTTTGTTATAATCATTGGAAAACTAAATAGTTATTTAAAAAGTTGTAAATACAAATGCTTATTTCAGTTCAAAGATGTTACAGGACATAAAAGCAGAAAATTTTAACAGTATAAGTAAAGACTAAACATTGCGAGAATTCTTTGTTAATGGATGGTAAGCCACAGGGAAATAAGCATTTATAATTGGTTGCATATTACTATTTTGTTGTTGTAATCACACATAAATTGGATTTTTAAAAGTCAGTCAGAGTTATCAGGACTGCCCAGAACATTTCAGAACACTTTGTTTTAAATGGTGATAGTACCCTTACATATTACATTAACAAATAAGAAAATTTAAAAAATTATTAATAAGCCTCCACTTTTGTGACTTCCCCAAAAGCCAGTATTGTTTTTACTATCCTGTAGGAACATTAATCTAAATAACACATGCTAATAGAAAATTTAGAAAATACAGGAAAAAATAAGGAAAGGAAGTACAGTTTCCCACTTATATATTCATCACTGATAACATTCTATTGCATTTCCAATAAATTTTCTTTGGTGAGCATCATTTTCTTGAAATAACTAAAATTTAAAATTGTATACATATTCATACTTTGTATGTTTCTATAACTTCAGGTGCCACTTAGTCTCCTTATATATCAGTTTCCTTTGAGAAAAAGAAATGAGCTAACAAATGATTAAATCAGTATGTTTCTTATCATATTTAAGATTTTCTTAGTCTATGATGTTCACAAATTCATTGAACAGTCATATATATAGAGAGAATAAATACTGGACTTTTAATATCGTAGCCCAATTTATTAGAGTTTATCTAGAGATGACAGTGTAAAAACAAGTAGACACATAAGAGATACTCTTCACAGTGTTTTTTATAATAAATAAAATTCAAAATCCAAATGCCAGTATGTGTAAGTTCAGGTCCATTGTAGTACATTAATATAATTGAATATTTTGTAACTATGTAGATGTATAGAGTTGCATATATTACAGAAGATACCCACTGCATAGTGTAAAAAAGAAGAGTGCACAAAATTATATAGTTCCATGTATGTAGGATTTGCGGTTGCATATAATTTTATGTGCATGTATGAAGAGAAATGTTTTCAGATGTAATGACTCTGGAACCATACCACTTAAGTCAAACCCTAACCTACCTACTGACGCTGGGCAAAATATACCCAATTTCATGAGCTTTTACTTACTTTCTTAGTAAACTCTGGATAATAGTAAGATTAGCTTGATACTATTTTTGGAAGATTGATTTTTTTTGTATTTCAAATTATTAGATCAGATATGACTCATGATAATTACTAATTTAATGTTACTTATTATTAGGTTATTCTTATCCAGTAATACATTTTTACTTTCTAACCATCCATTCTAATTTAAAGAAATTTATAAAATGAAAAAATAATTGGTTTTATACTTGACCACATAAGTACCATTTTCAGGATTCCTCATTTCTTTATGCAAATTCAAGTTTTAAATTTGATCTTTTTCAGCCAGGCGTGGTGGCGCATGCTTGTAATCCCAGCATTTGGGAGGCTGAGACCGGAGGATCCGGTTTCGTGGCCAGCCTCAGCTACCTAGTGAGGCACTCTGCAACTTAGTGAGACTCGGTTTCAAAATAAAGAATAAAAAATAGGCCTGGGGGTGTAGCTCGGAAGTAGAATGCCCCTGAGTTCAATCGCCAGTACCGCAAAAAAAAAAAAAAATTTGATCTTTTTCCTCTTGAAGAATATTTCCCTCCCTCCCTCGCTTTCTCTCTCTTTTTTGTCCCTCCTTCCGTCTCTTTCCCTCCCTCCCTCCCTCCCTCTCTCTCTCTTTCTTCTTTTTTGGTATCAAGGAACTTGGGGCATTGTATCTCTTAACTACACCCTCAATCCTTTTAATTTTTAATTTTGAAACAGGGCCTCACCAAGTTGCTGAGGGCCTCCCTAAGTTGCTGGACTCAAACCTATGATCCTCCTGTCTCAGCCTTCCAAGTACTGGGATTACAGGCAAGAGCAGTAATCCACCATGCCTAGCAAGAGCTTTATCATTTCTTAGGCAAGTTTGATGTCATTGATTTCTTTTAGCTTCTATTGTTTGGAAATAAGCTTTTATTCTATTTTTAGTTTTGAAAGATATTTTTGTTGGTTAAATATTTTGTAGATTTACTTTTTTCTTTGTAGCATTTGTGGATTGAACTCAGGGACATTCTACCTCCAAGCTATACCTCCCAGCCCTATTTTTTATTCTTTATTTTGAAATAGGGTCTCACTAAGTTGCGGAGTGCCTCACTAGGTAGCTGAGGCTGGCCGCGAACCCAGATCGGAGCTCCGGTCTCAGCCTCCCAAATGCTGGGATTACAAGCATACACCACCATGCCCAGTTCTTTTCCTTCTTTTATGACTCCAATTACATATGTTAGAACACTTGATATGTTCCCACTCTTCAGGAAACAAACTTTGGAGGTTTTAGCTTTTCTTTTTTTCTTTACAATCCCTTTTCTTCCTACTTTATTTTGGGTAATCTTTATTGCCATGTCCTAAAGTTCACAATCAATCCTTTTTTTGGTGTCTATACTATTAATCATATCCAATGAATTTTTCATTTTAGATATTGTTTTTCATCTCTTCAAATTGCAGTTGAGGTCCTTTGTGTGTATTCCATTTCTCCTTTTTACTTATAGTTTTCTTAAAATATTTTCATAATAATCTCCTGGTGTTTGACTGTCATCTACTAATTCCATTATTTTTGTGTTGGTTGATCTGCTCGAACTTTTGGCTTATATTTCTTGTTATGGGTCACATTTTCTAATCTTTTGTCATCTTTAGTAATTTTTGGTTGGATGTAAGACATTGTGAATTTCAAGTTTCTGAATTGTTTGGTTTTACTTTAAAAGATTTGATCTGATCAATACTTTATTTGCAACTAGTTCAACCCTTTTGTTCCATTGTGTGTGTTTGTCTCTAGCTTTGGGGCAGGTAAAAAATAACCTTTGTTCTAGGGACAGGTTAGCCCCACTACTAAAATAACGGCTTTTGGAGTTTCTACTGAATAACCTGGGTAAACATAGGACTTTCCAAGGAACTTGAATGTATTCTGGTGTGCATTAGGAAGCCTTCAGCTCCGATACATGTGTACGTGGTAAAATTCAGCTGAGCCTCAAGGTTACCCCCCATACAGATGGATTTCATTTCTACGTAGCACCCTTCTGCCTCATTCTCCCTGATTTTTTTTTTTTTTTTTTCCCCAACTAAACTAGAGCACTGTACTCTGCTTGGAACTCCCTCTTTGCCCCTTAGTTTGAAATGTGCCTGCAGGCGGAATGCTGGGGTGACCATTGGTGCCACCTCATTTGTTTTCTCTTCTCTAGCTATCATGCTCTTCTGCTATCTGTTTCTGTTTGAAAACATGTTGCATGTATTTTGTGCAGTATTTTTGCTGTATACAGTGGAATAGTAAGTCATTCTTTTATCATCACCAGAAGTAGAATGTTTGGTCTAATTTAATAATCAGATTGCCACTTGGTGCCTACTATATGTTAGCACAGTGCTAATATCCAGGATTCAAGTGAATATATGCTTATTCTGCAGATAATAAAAAACCAGATGATATTTCTTCATATGTTTATTTTTATTACATTTCTTAGTAAGAAGGTCAGGAGTAGTTTTTTCTTGTTATATTAAGACATGAGTTCCAAAAATATTTATATAATGGAGGAATGAGAAAATACTCTTTAATATTCATTCATGCTTCTTCTTCTTCTTCTTCTTTTTTTTTTTCTTTCTTTGTCAAGTTGTACAGTTTGGTGGGGGGAGTTGTTTTTTCTTTGGAGGGTAGCAAATATAGCCACATGAAAACTGTATAATATAGTTTAGTTTAGTCTTTGACGCAGAAGGATAGTACAAATTATATATTGGGTAATGTTGATATACTTACAGTTAAATAATATAGTAGGTCTGTTTTCTTGGAATAAAATTTGCTTTAAAATATCAATATATATCATCCTATGTGAGTGCCATATTCACTTAATTAATGAAATATAACTTTTCACAATTGCATTGTATGTGTTTATCTCATGTGTTTTATATTTCTCATGGATAAGCAAGATACATTAAAATGTTAATGTTCCGACTTGGTGGGACTTTGAATTACACATTCCCCCAGGATTAGTAAATGTTTGTCTCCTAAATGCCTCACATTAAATTAAAGTCTGGTTGGAAAGTATTTAATCCTTTTGCAAACATGCCTCATTACTTCTCATCAAATAATATTTGCTCATAAAAAATAAATACATGTCTGTGATGAAATAAACCAAATATATTTTCTTATAGATTATTTTAGCTACACATTTATTTCTTCTGCCGTAGTAGATATTTTCCATGCTGAACATGAATTTTTCATCATATTGCTGTTGCTATAATGAATTGCTTGTCTTGAACAGAGTTCTATATGCAAGTGATTCTTTTTCCATCCCAATGACAAAAAAAGATATTTTAATGTAGTTAGTAATTTTTGTAAGTAGATTTAAGGTCTTTTCACATTTATTAATGAGAAAATGTATCACAAGATACATTTTCTGTACTTAAGAATTGTAAACCACATAATTTAAGGATGTTACTCTTTAATAGTGTCTTTATAAGTGCAAAAACTAAGTCCAAGGGGGAAAAAATGTGTGGGCAATCCAATAAACTCTATTATCATTCCACTGTATTTTGAGTCTGTTAGGTTAACTCTACAGGGTAAGCATTGATAATGGCTGTGGCAGTGAAGCGGCAACAATTTGATGTTTTCTTTAAAGGGAATACACACAATTTCTCCATTTTTAGTTGAACAACAGAAGTACTTAATGTTATTATTAGAAAATGAGAATTTGTACATTGGAATAAGTCATTTTCTTATGGTAACAAGAAAGTGCTGAATTAATTTTCAGTGTATCTCCTTAACAGTTAAGTACTGGAGTGGCTGTTAATCTAGGAACCAACCTCATTTCTTCTCTCTGAGCTATTACCCATGCTGGATAGCCATTCTCCCCACAGTTGGTCAGCCATGTAGCTAACTATGCTCCACGGACAGTAGGCTTCACATAATGTATAGTGTTCACTACTGTGGAAGCAAAATAAGGAGAAAGACCTAAGAAAATGAAACCATTAGTACTATCCTTCCTCACAGAGTTACATCACCATGATGTCCAATGTATGCACAGATAGTGAATAAGTTCCTATCTATAGTGGTTTTTTTTTTTCTTTTTTTTTTTGCATGTATTTTCAGGTAAGTTTGTTTTAAAGAGATTGAAGTATGTTCAAAAGTATGTTATTTGGGATGTTGGGAAAGCTTATTTGAGGTTGATGATTATGGCATTGATAATGATGCTGATGTACCAGCAGTCTCTACCTTAAGTCTCTGCTGCTTAGATGCAGGCATACAGAAAAAAAGGATAGTTGAATTTAAATATGAGTGTGCTTTTGCCAGAGGGATATAGTTTTTTTAAAAAATTAGAAGTGGAGGAGATAGGACATTAACATGGTTGAAAAGTATATTGTAAAATTAAAGGTAGTTGTAGAGGCAAGTGAAAGGAGAGAAAACTGATTACAATTAAAAAGTAGAGGGAAGCCACTTAACTGGAAGCCTGTAGTGATGTGCATAGTTGAATGTTGAAAGAAAACTGCATTAAGAGAGCGGGTGCTTGTGATTATTTTGGCCGTACAGCAGTTTGAGATGGCAATTTTATTATGGGATGTCTAGTGTGTGAAGGAGAGTAGATACAGTTGTTGGGATCATTAAGAATTGAGGATATGTTGCTGTGTTTGCATTCTAATTAGATTTGCTTTCTTATTGCATAAAGTCTAAAATAATATCGGCTAAGTAAAATAAGGATTTACTCCCTTGTTTAAAAGAAAGTCTTATGCTGATAAGTGTGCCATCTCAGTGAAGCGACCAGAACCAAAGCTCATTCTAGTTTCAGAGCTACCAACCAGTATGATTTCCATTTCCAGGGTGGCATGGAGTCTGTGATGAGTACTAGAATTCAGTCATCTAGTATTTTTATTATAGGCAGCAAGGAGGATAAAGAGAGGTCAGTAAGATTGTTTCCCGGTTTTAATTTCTCCTTTTAAGGAGACTTTCCAGAAGTCTTTTCCAGCAATTTCTAGTTACATGATTTTAGCCATATTAGTCTTACTTACATGGCCATGGCCATGGCCATGTTTTGTTTGTAGAATACTGAGAAATCTACTCTCTTGGCCAGGTGCATTACAACTTCTTAATAATATACGTGTCTTCTTATTAAGGAAGATGGAAAGAATGACTGTGGGAAGGCAACTAGCAGTCTTTGCCACAGTATTGATTACCCATGTGAACAGTGAAGTTTTCATGGTGATGGTAGGACAAGGAAAGACCCCCATGGGCCACAGACAATTGCAAGCCTAACAAGATTGGATGACAGTGGGTGAAATGAGCCCTAGATCTGAATGTTGAGAAAGCATTGAGAGAATATTGCAATTTAAGTAGTGGTGGAATGCAAAGAGAAAAGCTTGCCAATCTTAAGGTAGGAGAATGTGAAAAGACACAAAAACAGATGCTGATGAGGGTGTGGAGAAGTGGGAACTCTAATACATTGATTGTGGGATTGCAAATTAGTGCAGCCACTTTGGAAAACAGTATGGAGGATCCTTAGGTGAATAGGAATGAACCTACCGTATGATCCAGCAATACCACTTCTGGGTATCTACCCAAAAGAATGGAAACCAAACTCTCAGACCAATGCATGTGTATCTGTGTTTATAGCCACACAATTTACAATTGCCAAACTATGGAAACAGCCAACATGTCCATCAACAGATAAATGGATTACAAAATTATGGGATATGTACAGAATGGAATTTTACTCAGCCATAAAGAAGAATAAAATCATGTCATTTGCAGGGAAATGGATGGAACTGGAAAACATGCCATGTGAGATTAGTCAGTCACAAAAGGTAAAAAATGGTATGCTGTCCCTAATATGCAGAAGCTAGAGAGAAAGTGGGTCATAGGAGGGACACCAGAGGAAGAAGGAGAAACCTTAGATGAGCAAAGAAGGCAGGCAACCTAAGTGAAGGTTATGAGAGGGGAGAGAGGGAAACTCTCTAATGCACATGATGTACATTAACAAACACATCAAAGTCAATTACTAAACCGAACATGAGAAGGGGGGAGAGGCAGGGCTAACTAAGTGCTGTATGCATGTATGCCTCTACCAGCTTTACTTCGTCAACATGTATGATTACAATGTACCAATAAAAAATTTTTAAATAAGAATAAAAAGATCTGAGAATTTGTTTTAAAAATTACTAAAGATGACTGCAACTGTAAGTGATTTCAAGTGATAATCAGGCTTTGGTTAAGACAAAGAAAAAAGGAGCTGAGGAGATGTAGGGACATATGCTGATTATGAAGCAGTAGTTTCAGGAGATTTGGTTAGAAAAGGTGAGGGTGTAGGGAAGAGGCCTGGGCTAAGCAGGGACAAAAAAATAGAGACATAAAGAAGGTAACAGATGAAATAATGCTATGTATGTATATTAAATTACTAATGCCAATCTCAAAGACATGTACAACAGGAAAATGGAGCGAGAGGGATGGGACCCGAGGGAAGTGTTCCAAAGTTATATGCATATATGTTCCTATCACTCTATACCTCAGTATGATGTATAATTACTTTGCACCAATGAAAGTATATTTAAAAAAGAAAAGAAAATACAGTTCATAGTTGACGATTGGGAATGCAGTAGAGTGGTGATCCTCAACTTTTTGATTAATCACCTGCCGATGAGTTCAAAAATTCAACATTAATTTCCAGCATATAATGTATACTATTTATAAATTATATACTGATGTACTAATACTATATGTATTGTAAGAGATATATAAAAATAGAAATTTTAGAAGAATGAAATAAAAATATCAATAGAAATTCTGATCTTTTCTCTTGGCATTCTACTCTATTGTTTTGCTGATTGTGGAATTTTATGATTCTCAAAGGTCTCGTCTTCATTGTAGCTTAGGATGTTGGCTCTCAGGAGAAATATGAGCAGAATGGCATGGAACCTAGCATGAATGGCATGGAACCTAGCATGCCACTGATTCCTACACTCCACTGGGAGCCATCCTCTTAAAAATAAGAACAGGAATACTAAGAGCCTTCAGGATTTGGGCAATACAGTAAGGCATAGTATGATTCAGTTTGGAGAAGAGAATGCATATTATCATTTATAGATATTTTCATGGAAGGAGATGACATTTGATCCAGTATGCCAGCAAAATCAAATAGCCAGAAAATATGAAAAGTAAAATTATGTTAAAACAACCACAAATCATTAGAGAAAGGATTATGTGTTAAGTAGTTTTGAAACTGATACCAATAATGTGGGAAATGCAAATCAGTTTAGAGTTAAATTTGAAAAATTAACCACAGGAAAAACCAGAAAAATTGTATAACATTATTAAGTCTTTGGAGATAAAAAAGAACTTTCCAAGCTTGGATTTAATGAATAATAGTCATTTTGAGTGCATAAACATCTTAAGCAATTTTTTAAAGCAACCTTCAAAAGTGAAAAGACTGGGCGTAATATTTGTAGCCAATGTATTTGTTATCTACAGAGTTCGTGGTATGCACTTTAATAAAAGAAATGCAACACAAGCCTTAGAGGAGCAGACAGGGACAGCTCACAAAAAGGAAGTGGTTGGAGAGTTCGGTCAGATTTAAGTAAAAAGAGCTAAGACGGATACAAAACTTGGACAACTCAAAAGAAATGCAAGTGGTTTGAAAAGGAGAGGGTGTTCAGGTATGCTTTAGTGGAGGTTAGGATGGCTGATGAAAACCTGGCATAATCAGATGGGAAAAGGATCTAGAAAACTTGCCAAAGAACTTGACTATTAAAAAAGGAAAGAGAGAGAGAAAGGAAGAGAGAAAACTTAGTCACATTTGTGGAAAGCAATGAATAGTTAAACAATATAAATATTTTTGTGCTTCTCAAATAGTATCTGTGTGTCAAGGTGATCTCTGTTGCTGGTTGTATGCAGTCAAAGAACTGTGCTTTTACACTGTGGCAGCGTTAGTCTGTATACTTTTGAAACTCCATTTTTTTCCCTTTATGACACTTGAAATTCCATTTTCCCTCTAATATCAAAATGGATAAAATTCTTAAAATTTGATAGGAAATAAATACATTAGTAAGTTAAACTTTAAGGTCTGTTACATGAGATAGTTCTAAAAGTCTAAGCAATAAAAAGTATTTAGCTCAGTGGTAGAATGCTTGCCTAGCATGTGTGAGGTCCTGGATTCAGTCCCTATTACCATTAAAAAAAAAAAAAGTCTTTTCATCAGATAAAAATAAAAATTAATTAATAAGTTGTTTATTGTAAGTATACTAGTACATTTTCAAAGAAGATTTTGTCAGGTAGACATAATTGATTGGAAATCCTAAGAGTAACTAATATATTCTAAGCCCTATTACAAGCCCCAGTAAATAAAGCAGTGATACACCAGTAGACTAACAGAGCAGGGCAGACAACTGGGCTCTATTATCCCACAGAGACATAATATATGATAATGGATGATAAAAGTGACATTTAAATCAGTGGTGCAGAATGAGCTATTCTTTCATTCATGTTTTATCTATTCAGAAAATGTTTATTAAGGGCCAGGCATGAGCCTATATGTCAGGGATACAGCAGTGCACCAAATGGCCTAAAGTCCCCATCATTGTAGAGTTGAAATTCTAGTTGAGATAGATACCGAACATAAGTTAACAAGATGATTGCATGGTAAGTAAAGCATGCATGGAGAGGAGATAGTTTCACAAGGCTTCCCATGAAGGGGGAGGAATTTATATCTCTACTTCATAACCTTAGAGAAGATACAACTGCTCATTGGCTCATTGGTACTTTGAAGGGCAGTTTAAGTTTCCTTTTTTTTTTTTTTTTTTTTCTTAAAATGAAAAAGGCACACAACCAGGACCCAAGAATTCTACCTTTTGCTATCTAGCCTAGGGAACTATTGCATGTATGCACAAGGAAGTGTGGTGTAGTGCAACATCATTTGATTAACAATGAAACGTCTAAGTTTTAAAAATGTAAATGTGAGAATTACCTATATGTACTTGGGTTAGAATTATACATGCATGCTGTGGAAACACTAGTGCTGACATGGCTCTCCAGGACATATTGTTGAATTTATATTAGAGGTAATTTATAGACATTATATGTACACACCACTGAACAGTAGCTAATTACCAAAACTGTTCACAGCTCTTATCACTGGGAAAGCTCTTAAAATTATGGTGGTTGTCAAAAGGTCTTTAGTGTTATCTCAATTGTTTTTATTTTTTAAAAAGAAAATGTATTTATTTAAGAAGATAATATACATAAAAATGACCAAAAGAATTTTCTCTATAAATCTCAGTTCAAGTCTCATTTCCCACTGCCCTAGGCCATATTGTATATTTTATCCTTATCACTTATCTGGCACTTGGCAAGCACTCTTGTATATAAGGTTGTTTTCCGAGCATATTGACTTATTAGTTATGTTGTAGATCCCTTTGAAAGCTTATGACCTACCTAGTCTTTTTTTTTTTTTCTGTTTTTCAAGCAAAATGCCAAAAGAGAATGCCTTGCTTAGTAAAAATATTCTACCATCATAATCTCTTTTGCCACCATCATCATCTGCATTCTTTGGATAATATTTTTGTTTCTAATATTTATAAATAAAATCTATAGTGAATCAAAACTTTATTTTAAAGTTTAAATATCTTATTAGGCAAAACATGTATCTTTAAGGATTTGGTCACTTAAAAGGAAGTTGGGAAGTGTGAATCAACTTATTTTCTTTTCTTTGTAGGTCGTTTATATGCTATGCAAACTGGAATGAAGATTGATAGTAAAACCCCTGAATGTCGTAAATTTTTATCAAAGCTAATGGATCAGTTAGAAGCTGTAAGTCAAACATTCGTAATTTATTATCTGATCATTATTATTAAGTGCCATTTTATTTTCTGCACAAGTACGTGTGTGTGTTTGTGTTGTCATTTTAGTTCTTCTTTACATTGGCAACACTGAGCAATGCAGTTATATCTGAAGAAAATCTATACTTTTTATTTAATTTATTTATACCATACTGCCAAAGAGGTTGTAGGTATGAAGTAGGATCAAATGTCTATGCATATGTAAGTATAAAGTGGCTTCAAATATCCGTGCATATATATCTTATTTCACATTATTATATATGGCTCTGGGCTCATCTTTTTGTAAGTAATGAACCCTTTCTAACTTCCCCTCATGTAGTCGCATGGATGATTAATTTGGGAATTCTTAAATAGCTCTTATCATGATAAAATGGGCTATTTAGTGAAATAGATAAAGAAAGTGCCAATCAGCTTTTCTTCCTCCCTTTCTTAAGTGCCAGGGCATGGTACTCTTATGATCCACAGGCATCCCTTCCCTTCTAGCAGGAATATGATGGGTGACTATTGAGTCACTTTCTTACATATGATATAACTTGACAGGTCACTGTGAAAGTGGCTGTTGAGGGAATATGTAATGGAATAGATTGGCATAAAGAATGCATTGCCGTTGATGGTAGTCTCAGCTGTCATGATTCTGCCCTATATCCATCTGTCTCTGATTTCTCTTTTAACAAAGTCAAGCACTGGTCCATACTAATGCATCTCCTCCAAGGCAATTAAATTCATAGCTGTGGCTTACTTTCTACTTGCTTATTTAGTTAAGTGGCCTGTGCTGGGGAATTGGAAACCTATTTATTTGATGAGTTACATTATTTTGCTTAGAGAAGCAAAACTGAGACATAGCAAATCAAAACATGTTTACTTGTCAGGCCAGAACTTTTTGTTGTTTCATCGTTTTTCTTTATTATTGGAAAGTTATTATTCAGGTCAAGGCCTATTCCAAGACAGAACTTCCCTGCCTCATTGTATTCAGCAGCCCTGGGCAGTATTGTTCTCTCTAACTTATTGTGGCTCCCTGGCCTATTTACCCAGAGCTCCCGTCATCTGCTAGCCACCCAAGGTGGGCTGTTGGCATCACAGAGGGAATTCACCTACCCCCCTAGAGCCTCTCTAGCCTTCTATTTCAAATGCGACTTCCGTGGATGCAAAATAAATTTTGAGGTCTCTTTCTGGGCCAGGATGTTGGGATAGAAGGAAGAATGTCTCTCACATGTGCAATATATTTGTAAAATTCTAACTCTCACACACATTTTTATATAGAACATATCTCTTTATTAATCTCACAGGATAACAATAATAGCTAAGATAATAGATTTTAGGTAAGACAAAGCTCCAAAAGTTTTTACAATAAATAAAACATCAAATAACATTTATAAAGGGACTCATTAAGAGCTTAAGTAACAAGTAGGATAAGTTTATTCCTTGAGGACTCACCTGTCTGTGTTATAATGTTGTAATAAGGTTTTAAAACTGCAAGTATATTATAATATTAAAATTCTGTTGCCATGTATTTCCTTTTTTTTTTTTTTCGAAAGTAGAGATTGAGCCTAAGGTCATCCTACCTCCCCCCCCTCCCCTTTTTTTAAGCAGGGGCCTGCTAAGTTGCTGAGTGACTCACTATTTTGCTGAGGCTAGCCTCAAACCTCCAGTCCTCCTTCCCAGCCTCCCAAGTACTCAAGTACTGGGATTACAGGTATGTGCCACCACTCCTGGCTCCCTGATGCCACATATTTTCTGTTAAAGATAGGATGAAGTGACATACTCTCACTTCATGTTTTTTAGAACCAAATCTGTCTTTATAAATCATTTTGCAGCAAATGCTGGGATTACAAGCGTGCGCCACTACGCCCGGCTTCTGTATTGTTTTTAAAAGACTTTATTGTGTGTATAGTAAAGAGATATACAAGCTGGAAATTTATATAATTGTAAAGTTGTATTGATTTGAGATATATTTGTCTAAGTTATAAAAGCTTCCATAATCTGAATCTGAGTTTGTCGTTTACACTTTACGTAGAGTTAGATCCCTAATTTCTTTTTTACTCATTATGCTCCAAGAGATGCCATTTTATGATATAATGATTCTTCCAGTCTTATTTTTTATATTTGATAAAAAAATTGAAATGGGAATAAAGTTTAAGTTATAATTCTACTCTTAAGGTAATTTAATAATGCATGAGATAATATTTAAAAATATTTGTCTGATGCGTCACAAGAGTACTTGGATGTAGTATCTTTTTTTATTCTTGGTTATTTTGGTCCTTAGAGTTAACTTGAACTTTTGGGTTATCATAGGTGTGTTTTTTCAGTTATGTAAGAATTAAACTTTTTAAAACAATACTTTGGATTGTGATAAAGCCACTTTCTGCAAGATTTCATTGATACATCTTTGTAAAATACTTAAAATGATTATTCAGATTTCATGTACATGAACAAACCCTTCTGAGAATTCAAAATCATAAGCTATGTATCTGATTTTATTTTAGCTTAAGAAACAGTTGGGTGATAATGAAGCTATTACTCAAGAAATAGTTGGTTGTGCCCATTTGGAGAATTATGCTTTGAAAATGTTTTTGTATGCAGACAACGAAGATCGTGCCGGGAGATTTCACAAGTAAGTAAAGGAAGAAGAGAATAAAAATTATTTCGTAACTTTGGTTACTATATGGCCAGAATTATCTAGTTTTCAGTTGAATACTTTCTAATTACCTGACTAATGATTTAGGTATGTATCTTTATTTTTTTAATTGAAGAACCTCAGAATGATTTGAGGTTTCAAAGGTGGGCCTTTCTTTTTAGGAAAAAAAGTAAAATGGCTGAAAGACCTAACTAAGGCAAATTTATTTTCTCCAGAAATTTACCCTAATTAGCCATTCTTTAACACTTAATAAAATCTAAGGCTTGATTTTAGCAAAATCACAACCTGGCCCAATAATGTTGATTTTAAAAATCCACCTGCCTATTCAAATGATTTGTAAATATTAAAAATAATATTGAAATGCAAAGTAATGCACTGTGGTTTGATATGCATTCAGATAATACTCTAACTACATTTTCTGAAATCAAAACCATGCAACGAAACCTCATTTTAGTATATTTACTTGATTAGTGAATGATGTTACAGCACTCTAATAACATTAGCAAAAGAGTCCCATTGTGTTCTTGAAATTTGTTTTTATTTAAAGCATTAATTTCAGTACATTTACAAATACTGGAATATTTCTCTTATATGACTAATGCTAAATTTAATTTTTTTTTTTTCATTTAAACTAGACCAGCTCTCTTTTCTCTTCTAGAAATATGATCAAGTCCTTCTATACTGCGAGCCTTTTAATAGACGTCATAACAGTATTTGGAGAACTCACTGATGAAGTGAGTGTACATTCTTTAATGTCTTATTAGTTGAAGATAAATAATGTTGTTATTTATCAGTTTTATTATTGCATATTTATTTAGAGCAGCATATCTATCAGAAATGTAATGGAAAGCTGGGCATGGTAGCACATGCCTGTAATCCTAGTACTTAGGAGGCTGAGACAGGAGAATTGTAGGTTTGAGAACAGCCTCAACAGTGTAGCAAGAATCTCAGCAACCTAGTGAGACCCCGTTTCAAAAGACAAAAAATAAAAACAGCTGGGGGTACAGCTTAAAAGTAGAATGCCCCTTCGTTCAATCCCCAGTACCACAAAAAAAAAAAAAAAAAAAAAAAAGGAAAGGAAAGAAGGAAGAGAGGAAGGAAAAGAAAAATAATGGAATCAAAATATAATTAAAAATTTGTACTAACCACTTTAAAAGAGTAAAACGATTGATAAATGGGATTGGATCAAATTAAAAAGCTTTTGCACAGCAAATGAAACAATCAAGAGTTTGAAGAGAATGCCTACAGAATGGGAGAAAGTCTTTGCCAGCTACAACTCTAAAAGAGAACTAATATCTAGAGTATATAAAGAACTCAAAAAACTTAACACCAAACAAACACATAGCCCAATTAAAAAATGGACAATTGAACTGAATAGACACTTCTTAAAAGAACAAATACAAATTGCCAACAAATACATGAAAAATGTTCAACATCACTAGCAATCAGGGAAATGCAAATTAAAACTACACTGAGATTTCATCTAATTCCAGTTAGAAAGAAAATAAAATTATTTTAATAATATATTTTATTTTTATACTGTGTTATTTATATCCAGAATGTGTTTTACTCTCCTCCCATATGTATGGCTATTCTGTTGGACAGCACAAGTTTTGAGTTTGATTTTATTTAGTGTTCATGTTATTAATACTTGGTGGTATTAAATTTCTACTCTATTATTTGATAAATATACCAGAGGCAAGGACTTCTAGGATATTTTTTCCTGTTTCAAGTCAGAAGATTATTGTTTATGGTTTATCGCTGATGTAAAATCCATATAGGACTTGATATTTTGAAAGATACTTCATATCTTATCAATTTGTTTCTCATAATGACTCTAAGATAAGCATAGCACATAATCATTTTATATATGAGCACAATAAGGCTAAATGACCAATCCATTCCTTTAAATTCAGCCTTGTTTTCATTGTTTACCAGGCCTTACAGTTGGCATGGAAAATTTGTTTTCTGAGAAGGGAGATACTACCGAAATAGAAAGAGAGCTACATGAATCTGATAGAGACATGCTATATTTCTTTGAGGAGTATTGCTTTCTGTGATAAGATTATTTCAGTAATAGCTCATAATAAAGTTCCAAACAAAATATGTAACCTATATATGAGGTATTTGCATTTTTTAAAACAATCATATATCAACACTGCAAAAAAAGCTTTTTTTGTTTATATTTAAAGTCAAGTTACCATCTAGTCTTGATGATCATAAGCAGGGGTTTTTGACAGCATTAAAGTTCTATAAGGTTGTGACAAATGAGCAATTTAAAAAGCATCAAACCTTCAGGCCCATGGGCACACTGTGCCAATAGCATTCTTCAATCATTGAGATAACCAAATACTACATTTTGTTTTTTGTATTTGTTTTTACAAATACTACATTTTGTTTTTTGTATTTGTTTTTTCGTGTTACTGGGGATTGAACCCAGAAGCATTCTACCTTTGGGCTATACGTGCAGCCCAATTTTATTTCTTTATTTGGAAACAAGGTCTCACTAGGTTGATGAGAGTCTCACTACTTGCTGAGGCTGTCCTGGAAACTGGGATCCTCCTGTCTCAGCCTCCCAAATACAGTGACTCCAGGCATGCACCACCACACCCAGCTACCTTTTGTATTTTGAAGCTCTTATGGAGGCATTGGATTTAGCCCCCTTTCCACTCCTATGTTCTGTTATTACTGCCTTGGATTTCTTTCTGTCTCATTTATTCATATTAGTTACTATGCTAAATATTTGGGGACGTAGCGGGGATATAGACAGGGCATTTTGGAAAGCTTTGAGTTGTTCTTTAGGGTTTCAGAGAAGATCTAGGAAAGTGAAGAATTGGGAGAATTCAGATTTGAAAAGTAAATGTTAAGTTAGATCAAACCAACAACAGAAGACCTGCAGTCTTTGAGTAGTGCAATTTTTTAGTAAAGAACTGTGCTTTGGGGTGCTTTATATGTTAGGAATCTGTGGACTGAGGGAGAACTGCAGGCCATTCAGCAAAGAAGAAAGTATTTGATGAATTCCAAGGATCTTTACCATAGGTGAGAAGTGGAGAGTTGTACATGTTGAGTTGTTTTCAGTTTGAGAAAATAATATGTTCAGACTTAGATTTTAAAATTTGAAGTGTGAATGTGGCATTTAAAAAGAAATCACTCTTGGAAACAAATAGGCAAGAAATCTGCAAAGTAGGAAAAATGTTTCAACTTATAGAAGTAGACAAACTCTCAAGGTTGAATGGTTTTGAAAGAGAGGAGAGGATGGTCAATAAGTACTTTGGGTAAACATCTGTATTTAAAATGCAAAAGGAAAAAGTGAATAAACACAGTCACAAAAGTGGATAGAAATTCAAAATACCAGGGAAGGTCATGATAAAGCAGAGTAGCAAATTAGTATGCTGAATGCTCACCTTGTCCTCTAGTTCTCTTAACTTACAGAAGCTACTTTGCCTGTGTATCTCAGCCACACATAGTCCTTTGAAGATGGTAAAGTAATAGACATACAAAAGAGAACAAAAGTTCCAGAAATCCTAAGCGAGTGATAGGTTCTTTACACTAAAGGGATACATAAACACCTCCACACAACATATGAAGAAGTATATGATTCATCTGTATTTCAGAAGGAAAATCTAGGTTTATGTTTAGGTACCTTTATCAAAGAATAGCTTCCATAGTTATTTGAACATTGAAACTGGGCAAAGACTAAATGAGACCATTGTAAAGGTTTCAAAAGAAGTTCAGGATGGGGTGATGGGGTTTCCTTAGATATTGTGGTTACTAAAGAATGCTAAAGATAAATGAAGCATTTTCCTAAAAGAGCAGCACTCTTTTCTTTTCCTTCAGTCTGCTACCTAAGCACTTCTGCCCTGCACTGCACTAGCATGAAGTAGGAAATAGCCTCTTTGTTAATGGATAAAGGATCCACATAGCCGGAGGAGTCTGCTGTGGTATGGAAAATATTATAAATATTCTAAAGCCAGAGAGAAAAAGGAAGTCCCCCCATGGTCATATAATTGGACTAAGGTTTATTCTTGGGCCTTAATGTAAATCCTGCGTATTTAAGTTAGAAATGTGTGGGTACACAGTTAAATGTGTAATTATGTAGGTGCTTTTCACTAAGTTTTGCACTTTCAGCCAAAGTTGTTTTATCAGATTTATAAATTTCTTGATATACAATACTGACTTTTTTCATATCTATTATGCTATAGTGATCTTAATCATACATGACTAGAGAACTGATTTTTATTATAAGACAAGGTTGACTAAATCTATAAAGTCAGCCTATAAGGAAAGTAAGTAAACAAAATCCCATGTGATATTAATAGGTAAAGTAAATTTTTCTTTTACAAGTACAAAATATTTAATATGTTCAGGTTTATACAACCATGCCTGTTCTCTAAAACTTTGGGGACATAAACCAGATAAGATCATATTCTGTAATCTATTATTTTATGAACTTTAGTTATTTGGGAATGCATTTTTAATTTTTTTTTTTTTTTGGTGCACTGTAATTATACATCTTAGTAAGGTTCAGAGTCATAGAAACATACATATATACATACATTCAGCACCCATTGTGTGTGTCCTTTGGATCTCCTTCCCCACTCCCACTTCTTATATAAAATTTATATTGATATAGATAACTTCATACATGAACAAAATATTATTTGAATTGTCTCCATCAGATCTCCCCTTTTCCTCTCAACCTTCCTCCTCAAACCCTTTTCTCCCATTCCATAGTGTTTCTTCTCATGTAGCTGAAATTTTCTTTGTTCCCACTTTCTCTGTGGCCTCACATATGAGTGAAAACATATGACCCTACACAGAAAACATATGACCCTACACATTTCTTGCAAAAAAAATTATGTGGTTGTTTTATGGCTGAGTAAAATTCTACTGTGTGTATATACCCTAATTTCATAAACCATGTGCCTGTTGATGGATATGTAGGCTGGTTCTGAACTTTGGCTATTGAGAATTGTGCTGCTGTAAACATGGAAATCATGCACCCCTATAGTAGCCTGACTTTAGTTCCTTTGGCTGGGTCATCTGGTAGCATCATTCCCAGTTTTAAAGAACCTTCATACTAATCTCCATAGTGGCTCTACTAGTTTGCAATCCCACCAACAGTGTATAAGGGTTGTTATTTCTCCATATCCTTGCCAACATTTATTAATATTTGTATTCTTAGTGATTACCATTCTAACTGGAGTTAGATGGAATCTCAATGTCATTTTGATTTTCATTTCCCTGAGTGCTAATGATATTGAACATTTTTTTTTCATATATTTATTGGCCATCAGTAGTTCTTCTTTTGAGAAATGTCAATTCAGATCCATCACTCATTTTTTATTGGATTTTTTAGTATTAAGTTTTTTATACATATTTTAGATAGTAATCCTGTATCAGACTAGTAGCTGGCGAAGATTTTCTCCCATTCTATAGGTTCTCTCTTTAGGTTCTTGATAGTTTCCTTTGCTGCACAGAAGCTTTTTTTAACTTGATGCCATCCTATTTATTGATTCTTGAATTTTTTTTTTCTTTTTTATTTCCTGAGCTTTGGAGTTCTTATTGAAGAAATCTCTACAGGTGCTTAAATGTTTGAGAGTTGGTCCTATATATGCCCTCTTCTAGGGCAAGGTTGCAAGGTCTCTGCTCTAATTTCTAGATGTTCTCTCAATCTTGAGTTGACTCTGCAGGAGGAGAAGGTAGGGGTTTAATTCCATTCTCTACAAATGGTTAACAGTTTTCCTTGCACCATTTGTTGAAAAGGCTATCCCTTCTCCAGCATGTGTTTTCAGCCTCTTTGTCAAAGATCAAGCGACAGTAGATGTTACTAGAAATGAAATGAGACATTTCACAATAGTCAAAGGATCAGTTCAAGTGTCTCTGTACCTAATAATAAGAATCTCAAATTATATGAAATAAAAATTGACAGAAATAAAAGAAAAATTCCTAATCATATTGGGAGATTTAAACCTACCTCTCAGTTGTTGATAAAATAAATAGTTTTAAAAATTGCTAAATTAACTAATATGAATAAAGACCAGCCACATCACATTTTGTCTAGAATATGGAAAAATAAGAGCTTTCATACATTGCTTGGTGGAAATGTTAGATGTTATAATTACTTTGGGAAAAGATTTGGCAGGTTTTTGTAAAGTTAAACATAATCCTACCCTTTTACCCAGCAATTCCTTTCTGGTATTTATCCAAGAGAAATGAAAACATATGTCCAGAAAAAGACTACTCATAGGAAATTTATTCATAATAGCTCCAGGCTGGAAACAATCCAGTTGTCTACCAGCAGGGGAATTGATAAACAAATTGCACTGTTAGTCAGATATAAAAAGGAACAGACTATTGGAAAAGCCTTCAAAATCAGTAAATCTTGCAGACAACCTGAGCAAGAGACAAAGAACATAGCCTATATGATTCCCTTCATATAAAGTACTATAACCATTCTACTAAACTAAATATGTGTGTGTGTGTGTGTGTGTGTGTGTGTGTGTGTGTGTGTGTGTGTAAAATAGTTTGGCTTTTTCCATGACTAGGGAATTTGATCTGGAAAGGGATATAAAGGAACTCTCTGGAAAGCTAGAAATTATATATATTGAGTGTGGTTTACAGAGACACATGTGTCTTTTTGGTAAAACATCA
The DNA here is from genome assembly GCA_004027655.1 of Graphiurus murinus. NCBI lineage: Eukaryota > Metazoa > Chordata > Mammalia > Rodentia > Gliridae > Graphiurus > Graphiurus murinus. The sequence goes on along the minus strand of PVLC010001533.1, from coordinate 13,333 downwards.
AATTATACTTTTAAGATTTATTCATCAGTTTCACCCAAAACAAAAGTTAAATATAAAATTGCCCATTGGTTTGAGTTATCTTGGTAAAGGTTGGCAATTCTAAATCTGCTTACTACATACTCTGGGAAAGAGCAAATAAATATGGTAAGGGAGATAGGTTTCTAACTTTGAGAGAAGTTACAGTATGGGATGGAAGATGACTAGGTTGTGTTGGGTTGGGTTGAAATTAAAGGAACCATTGATTTATGCTCTTGAATATATTAAACATGTATATGTGTGTATGTGTGTATATACACTGTGTATATATGTAATACATAACTGTGTATGTGTCTAACAAAAAAGTGCATGTGTACTATGTTCTACATATATATGCATGTATATATATATATTTAATGGGATAACAATCCATTGTTTATTAATATATGGGCCCATACTTATAAATACAATAAAATGAATAAATCATAAGTAAACAGGGAAGGTTCTTTACAGAATTCTAATATCTTCCATGAAGTTGCTTATTAATTTCAAAGAAGATACTACATCATAAGGGAAAAACTTGCTATACACCACTTCAACTAAGTCATCAAACCTAACACTACCAGAATTGTAACAAACCACATCAGGTACCTCCTAAGAAGGTGAACTGAGAAAGAAAAACCTCACTTCAGTGGTAGTGCTGCCAAAAGTGCATGAGGTAAATTTAATCATGAAGAAACATCACACAAATTGAAAGTGATAGACATTTTACAATTATTTTTTTAATATCTAGATCAAGAAAAAATTGACTAATGCTCTTCTGAATTGAATTCTAAATGAGTTATAGTGTTATAATTCCTGATTTTGATGACCATTGTATATGAAATTGTCCTTAATCTTAAAAATGTACAATAAAGAGTAAGGGAACACAATGTCTTTAACTTATTAATCTTAAATGGTACAGAAGAAAATATAGGTGTGTATCAACATGTATGCACATATACACATGTTTTTATCAAACAGTTGGAGAAAATACAAACAGTTGAAGAATCTTACTAAAAGATAAATGGGAATATCTCACGCTATTGTTAAAACTTTTCTTTAAGTTTAATAAAAACTTAAGTATTAAGTAGTTAAATCTTTTGGGTAATTGGAATGCACTTTCCAATATTATGATAAAATCAGTAAATTTAAGTACTTGACTTTAGTATATTTGGGGATGCAGTTTTATTCTCCTTTTTAAAAGGTTGCTTCATGTGAGACCCTGTTTCAAAATAAAGAATAAAAAAATAGGACTGAGGGTGTAAGCTCAGAGATAGAATACCCCTGGGTTCAATCCCTAGTACCGCAAAAAATAACTCTTGTGATAGGGACGGACAGTTAACAGATAAATTAATAATTAAAATAAATAAATAAACTTATAAATAAATGATTGTTTCATGAAATTCTGGTTGCTTCGAAATATGTAAAATAATAAAATTGTTGAATAAGTCCCAGGAAATACATGTAATCTGTGATTATAAATATGTTAGTGTGTTTGTCATTATGATAATAAATTTCTTTTGTTTAATTTTTTAACTATTTCCTATATTATATTCCAGTGTTCCTGGTGTTATTTAGACCATTTCTTTATATCATACACTAATTTAAGGACTAAGAGAATACATGTGTTGTCTATGATGTTGCCACCAAGTTAGAAATTATTCCTTTTGTATTACTATCTACTCTGAAAATATCATGAAAACTATGGATTCTTTCGCATGCATGTGTATATTGTACTTTGCACATAATTGGGGGGAGGGTTAGAGACCCTCAACCCTATCCACTGACTCTTCCCTGCAAGCCTAAGTCAAACTTTAAACTCAGTTTTGATATACACATTTATTCATCAGCAAAAAAGTTTTGCTTCAGTTCAGTTTTTGTTTTTGTTTTGTTTTGTTTTTCTTTCTTAATTGTATGGTTTCCAGACAGCCTGCTTCAGAATTACTAGGAGTACCTGATAAAAGTGTGTGTTCTAAAATCTATCCATGTACTCACCAAATATTTGTTAAGTTCTGCTATGTACCAGATGGATAAAATGCCTACCCTTGTGGGACTCACACTCTTATGATAGGGACAGACACCTAACAAATAAATTAATAATTAAAATGTATACTTTGTTACATTATGAGTGTTACAGAGGAATTCAAGGTAGGAATAAGGTCAGTTTTAATTAAGTTGGTTGAGGGAGGCCTCACTGAGAAGACATTTTAACAAAGCCTTAAAGGAGATAAGGGAATAAGTCATACAGATCTTCCAGGGAGAAGCAAGAAAACATGTAAAGTTTTTGAGAAAGTATAGGCATATATAGTAATATAAGGGGGACAATCTAGCTGGATCCAGCGTAAGGAAAAGGAGAGTGATGGGAGATGAGGGAGGGAGGGGGAATTCAAACATAAGTGATAAGGTATTGCTTTCATTGTAATGGACAAGGGTGGGAAAAGGGAGACCCATTAGTATATTATTAAATAATTCAGATAAGAGAGAATGATTACTCACACCAACATTTGCAGTAGAAGTCATGACAAGAAGTGGATGGATGGATATAGAATATATTTTGAATATAAAACTGACAGAAGAGATTGATAGAATGTTATCGGATTCAAAGACAGTAACTCCAAGGTTTGATTTGAACAGCTGTTAAGAACAGAGTTGTTATTTACTGATGTGGAATAACAAATTCAGTGTGGGAAGATCAGGAGTTGGTTTTAAACTTTAAGAAGGGTATCAAACATACAAGTGATGTGTTAAGTTGAATATAATAAGTCTTAAGATTCAGAGGCAAGGTATGAATAGAAGATACAGATTTGGAAGCTGGCAACATGAAGTGGTATTTAAATGCATTAGATCAGATGAGAGCATCAAGATAAAAGTGTAGGAAAAGAAGATAAGGAACCTAAGAACTGAAGATGTGCTCCCTGCCTTGGGTCATGAAAACACCATTATAAGGGATCTAAGGAGTTCCAGCAAGGTAAAAGAAAAATCAGAAGACCTTGATAACCAGGAAACTAATTGCAAAGGGCGTTTAAGGCAAGAGAAATAATCAACTTTCTATGCTGATAGGATTGAGAAAGATTACCTAAACACTGGATTTAGCAAGAGAAGCAATCTGTAACCTTGACAAAAGCAGTTGCTGTGGATGGATGGTAGGGATAAAACAGGGTAGTCTAGATTAAGAAGAAATGGGAAGTGTCTCATAAAATACTCTCCTTTAAAGTGGTTCTTTGGTATGCTACTGGAGAATAATTTGTATTGTATATATGTATGGGCCATATTTTGTTGTTTTTATTATACTCTTATGTCATTCATTTTAAATGTGCTAAACCTAAGAATGCCAAATCCATCCTATAGCAGATGTTTTCTTTCCATTTATTCTTAGGGGTAGCAAGTGCAAATGAATTAAGAATTATATGAAAACTTTGTATATACTGCTGCTGACTCTAGTAACTGAAATTTGCAGTTGTCAGTGGTTCTAAAAATCTAGTTAAAAAACAGGAACTTAGAGGCCAGGGACAAAAGTAAAAGTTCTTTTTGCAATTCCTGTTTCCCAGAAAGGATGTCTAATCAGCCAAAAGGAATTAACAGATTTCAAAAATATTGACATCTTGAAATTTTCCTTTTATAATAGTGTCTAATACTTAGCACTTTATTTTAAAGAAAACAGCATTTTAAAACACATTGATTTTAAGGTACTGCTATCAGAAATTTTGCTAAATATTATCCATGCCAACTTATCCAGGCGAAGATATTTTGGAAACTGGAACAAAAATCCAACTATTGCTTTATCTGCTTTGGGAAAAAAAATCTATATGTGCTTACATTTAGAACTCTTTTCAGCTTAAACTAGGTTTTTTCTTAACCTTCATATACTAATGAAGAAAAAGTGGTTTAAACTTCTCTACTCTTTTCATACTATGAAATTAGAACTGAAAGAATCTTCTAAATCCATTATACAAGCTTCCTACTAAATCTTCAGAAATGATTAAGTTATTCTAGATCAGGGAAGATTTGCCTTATTTTTTAAGATCCTCACAGCAGACAGTTTAAACTTTCCTAAGCAATGTATTCATTTGCTTTTGAAATGATCCTCTTTGTATCTTCCAAAATATATCCTACATTAACACGTTAAGTAGCCAACCTATTAAAGCCCATTTTTCCTTATTTCTTATATTCTCATCTGAATTGCATATTGCAGTGTGGTACTTGTAGCCTACTAAGGCACTCATGAGTTGACTAGTTAGTTGGCTTTACTGCTAAAGTAGTATGACCTCGGATAAATCATTTTACTCTTATAATGGCATTTCTTCATCCCTCAGTAATGAGATAGTAAAACCCTAGGAGAAAAAGATGAAGACATATTACAGGTCTGCTATGTTTTGAGTGAGTGTCCTCCACGGGTCCATGTGCTGAGTGCCCAGTCCCCAGAATGCTGCTGTTAGAAACTGGAGGAGCCTTTGGGAGTAAAGCTTTGTGAGAAGTACTCGAGTCATTGGAGGTCTGCCTGGGAAGAGGACTGTGGACCCTGGTGTGTTCTCTTCCCCCACAACCTCCCCAGCCCTCTCTCCCTCTCTACTATGCACTTCCACCATAACATGCCGCCTTACCACAGGCCGAGAGCAACGGGGCCAACTAATCATAGGCTAGAGCCTCCAAAACTGAGCCAAGATAACATTTCTGTTTATAAGTTGGTTATCTCAGGTATTTTGTTACAGTGACAGAAAGCTTACTAACATAAGGACTTTAAGACAGGAAACACGTTTAAGGCTGGCAGTTACTGCCTGCCTCTCATATTGGGCTCTAATGCCTGTGCCTGACCCATTCATCCTGTTATCCTCAGCACTTGATTGGCGCCTGACTGGAGTTAATGATAAATAACTGTTCACTTACTGGGAGGTTCCCTGGGAATTACTATTTGAGCTGAGTCTTTGAGGAAGAAGGAAACCATGTTAGATAAAGGAGAATGCATAAGAAAAGACTGCAGGTGGTACAGAGTCCTGTCCAGATTGAAGAAAATAGCAAGAAATAAGACTGAAGCAGTGTCTACAGTGTGGAGGGCCTCAGATGTCAGGTTAAAGTGTATTTACATTGAGCTACTCCTATAATGTATAAGAAGTAAGTTGAAGTAAAATGTGACCTGCCTAAATCTCAAAGTTATTGTGAGAACTAGGTAAGAGCAAAAGATGTTTAAGTGCTTTCTAACTTGTAGAGTACTACCAAGAAGTTAGTTCAAGACTTTAATCTTGCTTTGGACTTAACTTACCACATAGCTTTGAATATTTATCTTCTACCCATGGCAAATTGATTTCTTTATTTTCATTATTCAAACATTTCCCTTATTTCTGCCTTTCTAGCTTTGCTTATACTTTCTCTTCTTCCCAGAGTAGTATCACCACTTCTTTGTACATTTCCTTGTCATGCTGGAAAGCCAAACTAAAATATTGTTTCCTTTACCAGTTATCCTTTATCCTGTTTCACCCGTGTCATATATTTACCATAAGAAACAAGTTTAAGCAGGTTGTGGTGGCACATACTTGTAATCCCAGTACATGGGAGGCTTAAACAGAAGGATCACAGGTATGTGGCCAGCCTCACCAATTTAATGAGACCCTGTTTCAAAGTAAAATAAAATAGGGTTGGGGATATAGCATCAGAGGTAGAAAGCCCCTGGGTTCAATCCTCAGTACTACACCACACACACACACACACACACACACACACACACACACAAGCAAATTTCATATTTCCTACTTACTGTATTTTATAGTAATGTTTTATATTTTAATTCTGTATCATAGAAAGTTGATTAGCTCCCTGAGAAGTAATTATTCATTTATTTTGGATTTCTCATATTAAAGGTCTTAATAAAAAGTTTTGAGCCTACTAAAAATTTGAGGTTAAAAATACACATCTTGGGTTTCTTCACAAAAGAGGGAAATTTTAAACCACCAAATATATAAGAAAACTAATTACCTTAATTATTTTTATTGCTAGAGTATATGATTATAATGAACATTTTAGAAAAAGCAGTTTGCAAATACTGAATTCAAGTGGACATATGCAAACCTAGAGATTCTTAAGTTTGTTTGACAAAATGTAGTATTTGTAGACCTTCAGTTGCAGCTGTTCAGGATTTTGAAAAATTAAAGATAATGTAGATAAGTCAGTCCTTTAGTATGTATTTTTTTTCTCTCTAAGATGAAAAGGGTATATTATATGATAATGCTGTCTCTATGGGTCAAAAACAGTCAAATACTGGAAATTTCCAGTTGTTCTATTTAACTATATAGTAACCTTAATTGAACTTCCTAATGTTATTAGTTCATTACATAGCGCAGAAATTATACTCCATTACACTCCATTATACTATTGAAATTATATAGAAATTATACTTCATTGCACTATTGAACTTCCTAATTCCAATAGGCCATTATATACCACAGAAAATTATATTTCATTATACTATCACAGAAATAATAAATCTGTATTGTGAGCTTAACTTAACTTCAGCAAGAATGCAGCCATCATATGTTAGAGATGTGTATATTTTTTGAGGAACTACTGTGCACTAGAACAAATAGACAGATGTAGACCCTGCTTTTAGTAAGCTTATTTTCTACGTATGTGAGTGTGTTTGGAGTGGGGGGGAACATGTTTACATGTAAATATATATTCATAAATTGATAGATACTGTTAGAGAAAAGATGTAAGATTACCAAGACATCCTATTATGGGAATGTCAGGAAAACCTGTTACAGTGACATTTGATCTGATGTATGAAAAATGAGTTAGTAGGGGTAAGTTAGCTTATAAGAAAAAAAGGAACAAGAAGAGAGAACAGGCTGTGTTGAGAACAGGTTGGCCTGTGTAGAAATAGAAAAATGTGCCCACTCAGCTGGATGGAAGTGAGTGAATGGGATAGGGACATCGCGAGGAGGCTGGACAGGTAAGAACCAGGTAAAATAGACTCTTGTATCCCAAGTTAGAATTTGTTTTACATTTTAAGTGCATCAGAGAGCCACTCAAAAGATTGATATGAAAGGGGCATATATTCTAGAAGGGTCATTCTGAGTACTGGGTGAAAAAGACTTGATGGGGCCATAGGGCAAGAGTATGATTAAGAAGATAGGGGAATGTTGCAGAGAAAGGGAGAAATGAAACAGTTCAAAATGGGTCCCAGAAGCAAAATCAACAGAGTTCCTGGTGAATTAAATGAATTGGGGGAATGAGAAGGGTAATCATCTAAAACACATACAACAGCCAGTGCTGGTAAGGGTGTGGAGAAGTAGGAACCCTAATACATTGTTGGTGGGATTGCAGATTAGTGCAACCACTTTGGAAAACAGTATGGAGGATCCTCAGACAAATGGGAATGAACCTACCATATGATACAGCAATACCACTTCTGGCTATCTACCCAAAAGAATGCAAACCAAACTATCAGACTGATGCATGTGTATCTATGTTTATAACCACACAATTCACAATTGCCAAATTATAGAACCACCCAAGATGTCCATCAACAGATGAAAGGATTACAAAACTATGGGATATGTACACAATGGAATTTTGCTCAGCCATAAAGAACAAAATCATGTCATTTGCAGGGAAATGGATGGAACTAGAAAACATTATGTGAGATTACAAAAATTTTTTACAAAAAGATTTTTTTACAAAAAGTAAAAAATCATATGCTCTCCCTAATATGCAGAAGCCAGGGAGAAAGTGGCTAATATGAGGGACTCTAGATGAAGAAGGAGAAACTTTAGATGAGCAATGAAGGTGACTTAACTGAAGGTGATGGGGAGGGGAGGGAAACACCCTAGTGCACATGATGTACTTTCACAAACATATCAAAGTCAACCACTAAACTGAACTTGAGAAGGAGGGAAGGTGAGGGAGTGGGGCCGAAATTGGGAATTAGGGAAGGGTTAAATGAGAAATGTCTGCTTGTATGCCTCTATCAGTTTGTACTTAACAAAGATGTTTGATTAATTACAATGCACCAATTTAATAAAAATAACTGAATTGGGGGCAGAGCATAAAATAAGAGAAAGGAGCTAAAAAATGATTTCCTGCACATTTTTTTAACATTTTTTTTATTGTAGTAATTCGTGCATTGTAAACATACATCTTTGTTAGGTACAAATTGATAATGACATATGTGCACACATTTCTCATTTGATCCCTTCCCCAATTCCCACCCCGCTCCCTCATCCTCCCTCCCTCTCAAGTTCAGTTCAGTGAGTGACCTTGATATAATTGTGTAAGTACATCATGTGCCTTAGGATGTCACCCCCACCCCCACCCCATCCATCCCCTTCGGTTAAATCAACTTCTTTGCTTATCAAGGGTCTCTCCTTTTTCATCTGGAGACCCTGTGCCCCATCTTCTCCCTAGCATCTGCATATTAGGGAGAACATATGCTTCTTTACTCTTTGTGACTGGCTAATCTCACTTAACATAATGTTTTCCAGTTACATCCATTTCCCTGCAAATAACATGATTTTGTTCTTCTTTATGGCTGAGTAAAATTCCATTGTGTACATATCCCATAGTTTTGTACTCCATTCATCTGTCGATGGACATCTTGGCTGCTTCCATAGTTTGGCTATTGTGAATTGTTTCCTGCACATTTCCAACTGAGAAAATTAAATTCTCTGAGAGAGAAGAGGTTAGGGAAGAATCAAGAGAACAGTTTGAACAAATTAATTTAGTTTTATGTATGACATCCAAGTGAAAATGTCAGACACTTAAGTTAGTTGGATACTTGTCAAAAGCAAATTCAGGCTACGTACATAAATTAAGAATGATAGTGATATTAGGCACAGTGGCACATGCCTGTAATCCCAGTAATTAAGGAGCTGAGACAGGATTGCAGGTTTAGGCTAGTGCATGGTAACATAGCAAGACCTTATTTTAAAATAAAAAGTAAAAAGGATGAGGAAGAGGCATAGTTCAGAGGTAAAATGCCCCTGGGTTCAATCCACAGTACTACCCTCCACCCCTCCAAAAAAAAAAGGAATGATAAAGATATCAGTAGTTATTAAAGTCATGGAAATGAGTATGGAGACAACATAGGCTTTATGAAAGGAGTCCTAAGGCTTATAGAAACCTGATAGTTAGAATAATAAATGAATATAGCTCAGTATTAGATAATACATGGCAAATGATAATAAATGGCAGCCTAGAAAGAGGGAGAATGAGTGAATATGGAGGAATGCACACAGTGTGAAGGGAACTGCTTGTGTTAGGCTCACATAATTATTACCAATTAAAGGTGGGCCCAGTGTTTTTAGATCTTCCATTTTTTTTTAAAGAGAAATATGGATTTCTATAACTTTTGAACTGTGGAAAACTTAATTCATATTTTAAAATTTTATGAGAGTTAGCATTGACTGAGCCATTAGTTTGCAATGTCTCTTATAACAGAGTACCTCAGAATATTTAAAGTTTGAATAAGGGACTGAGTAGCCAGAGAAGGCTGGAGGAAAACCAGGAGAATAGAGAATCACAAACAAAGGATGGCAGATGTTTCATAGCAGTTGGAATGGTCCAGGCTTAGTATGCTGATGAGAGGTTTGGTAAGGTGATGGCCTGTGAAGTGTCCATTGGATTTGCCCCCATGGAGTAGGTTGTGGGTGACATTAGTAAGAGCAATTCCTCTTTAGGGAGTTACAGGCTGACACCTTTGGGCTCCCTGCCATTAAAAACCATGGGCATATTCATGTTTTCTGGCCTTTGGTGTAACTAGGAAACATGAAATAAGTAGAAGAAAAAGAAAAAAAATTAATAATAATAACCCCCGACCCCCAAGTAAACTGAAGGGTGAAGGAGTAGACTTTTAAATGTGGACACTTCTTTTGATAAGCTTGTTGGTGAAGTGAAACAAAACGCTGTCAGACCTGGAAGAAAATGGGAATCAAAGCATAGAACTTAGACAGGAAAGAAGAGGCAACTAATAGGTTCCTTAGTGATTTTTTTTAGTTCCCCATTCAACAACACAATGAGGTATTATTTTCTCATTTTTAGAACTGAGGTTATGAGATTCAGAGCTGTTACGTAGCATATGAGTACATACTACAGATGAAAAGTTAAGTTTCCCTGGCTATTAATCTAGTGTTTGTTTTAACCACCATGCCATCTTAGTTTTCCTTTTGTTTCAAACATTTGTACAGATCTATACTAAAATTAGTTCAATTTATTGTTGCTGTCTTTTATATTAATTTTAAAATTCCAGTTAGTCTATTTCTTTGTTGTGCGTAAGAGTTGCAAATTTTGCTGGAAGACACTCTCATATTTCCATTGCAGACTTTTCTCAAATGTGACACCATACAGGAGAACTGGGCATGCGCTTTATGGAAGATAGCTTTTCCCGGAGTCTGCCAAGCCCTAGACAATTGGCAGTGTGGTAGAAATTACCAGACTTTTCAGAGCTCTACCATTATTAGGTTTTATCTCAGAAATATAAGCTCTTGTAAATGCTTATTTTTTTAATTTCTTTACCTTGGTCAGATATTAACATAAAAATGCTCTCTTTTAGAATGTGAAACACAGAAAATATGCCAGGTGGAAGGCAACATACATCCATAATTGTTTAAAGAATGGGGAGACTCCTCAAGCAGGCCCTGTTGGGATTGATGAAGATAATGGTATGTATTAATTTGTCCTAAGTAAAATAATACAGTAGAATATTCAGTATTATTCAGTAGAGTACTCAAAGTTACTGGAAGAAACAGTGTAATCTTGGTAGTCTTTTTCCCATCAGTTTCAAAATCTATGAAAATTAAGTATAAAATCATAAACTTAGGAACAGAGTGAAATTAAAGTCAAACTGCTGTAATGTCTTTTCACATCAGCATAGTGGACTTGGCTCTTTTTATGTCTAATCAGATTTCATTCCTACATAGAAAAGACAATCCATTTATAATTTAGAAAATGTTTCCAAACCACAAAGACCAATCTATTTTTTATATGTCTATTTGAATTGTGGTTTTGTGTGTGTGTGTGGTTTTTTGTTTTTGTTTTTGTTTTGAGGGGAAGTTCAGGGAGGCATAGGTAATATATTACATAGTTGAAGAATTATAGAGTGTATAAAAAAAGTGAGTTTATCATTTTCACTGTATCCCCTATCTTCCTAGATCCTACAAAAACTCAAATAAGTAAATATTACTTTTAACTTTGTTTGTCTTTACAGACATCATTTCTATGAGTTCATAAGCAAATAGGAATGTATATCTTCCTCTTTTTTTTTTCACATTTAGTAAAATATATACTGTTTTGCACCTGGCTTTATTATTCTTTTAACTTTATGCAGGAAAATTTCACCACCAATAGTGAGTTTTATAAATGAAGGTATTACTACTCTTGGCCTTCCAGTTAATATGTGATGGAAAAGAAAAATGTTTTTCTTTTAATTTTATTTTACTGATAGAACATCAATAAATATAAACTATTACTTCCCCAACAACCACCATTTTCTGAACTGAGAAAATTCTAAATGATCCTTTCATTTTGTTATGCAACTTTTAAGTATCTTCTTCTTGTAAGGCCACAATCCTATCAGATGATAACCCTACTATATCATCTCCTTTGACCTTAATTATCTTTTTTTTTTTTTTGTGGTACTAGAGGATTGAATTGAACTCAGGGGCATTCTACCTCCAAGCTACATCCCCAGTCCTATTTTTTTTTTAATAATTTATTTTGAAACAGGGTCTCACTAAGTTGCGGAGGGCCTCACTAAGTAGGTGAGGCTGGTCTCGAACCAGGATCCTCGCCTTCCAAGTACTCGGATTACAAGCATAGACCACCATGCCTGGCTCTTAATTACTTTTTAAGGATCTTGTTTCCAGGTAGCCAGATTGGATTTACAGGGCTTCACCATGTGAGTTTTGGGGTGACAGAGGTCAGTCCACAGCATTCTGTACGTGACCTCTTGAATGTATGTCTTTATCACATGCAAAAACATTCATTCCATCCTCTTATCTCTGAGTTTTGAGGCTTTCCATCAACTCTAAAATACAAAGACCAGAGTCTCATCTGACTTATTTAAATCTGGTAAGTGTGTAAGACTGAAGTAAAATACATCCTGAGGTAACTCCAACTATGAACCAGTGAATTTAGACAAGTTTCACACTTCCAAAATAGAGGGGCAGGACAGGCTCAGTAAGGTAGGCATTCCAGTTCCAAAAGGGAGGAATCAAAAAGAAAAAAAAATGTTGTTATGCAACATTTTTCCCATTTTAGATTTCCCAAGCAAATCTAAAAACTAGCAAAGCAAATTCCATTAAGATTTGAAACTTGGGAACAATCCTCTTTGATTCAGTATCTTCCCTCCGTGTAGTGGTCCCACCCTTGAGGTTCTGTTCCCCCCCCCCCCCAGGCTCCAGGCCAAGTGGACCTGCCCCTGTGTCTCTATTTGGAGGCAGTGCAGCTCACTAAAACAGAGGTGATGGCCCCACCCTTTAAAACTAAAAGATAGTGATAGTTTGCAGCTGAATAGCTCTATAGCTTCCTTTTGTCTCTGTTCTAGTCAGAATACTCATCACTATGACCCAAACCTCTGACATGCAAAACTTGAAGGAGGATTTTATTTGCTCACATTTGTGGATATTTTAGTCCATGTTAGGCTAGGTCACAGCCGCAGAGTTTAGGACATGGCAAAGGAGGGGCATTCACCCTTACCTCATGTAGCGGGGACCAGAGAGAGAGAAACACTGCAGCAGGTTAGCCCAGGAAAGACTGCTCCTGGCCCAGGTGCCCAGGGATTCACCTCCAGCCATTGGTTAACACATGAGGATATGAAGGCTATCTTAAATCCAAACCTTAACAGTCTCTCTAGTCCTATTTGATTGTGTTTTTACTTCTGTAAGTTCATTTCTGTTCCTACCATCTGCTGAGATGGTAATCGAGTCTGTGAGTTGCACCCATAATCTTTATTAAATGGTTGTTTGGCCACACCCTTAGTGTTCTCTCTAAAACTACCTTTCTAATGTTTACAATATGGATAGACCTAAGAATTTTTCCTAAGTCTCCAAATCGTGGTTCCTTCTCATCATTTTTCTGACTTAGTAATTCTTCAGCCCTCCCTCCCCCCCTTAATTAGGACACAGTACCTGGGACTTGGGCCTCACTCTTAACAAATTCCTTTAATCTTTTTTTGTTTCTTCATACTGGAGATTCAACCCCGGGACACTCTACCTCCTAGCTCCTAGTTACACCCCATCCCTTTTCTTTTTTTCTTCTTTTTTTTTTCTTTTCTTTTTTTTTTTTTTTTTTTTTTTTTTTTTTTTTTTTTTTTTTTTTTTTTTTTTTTTTT
>PVLC010001532.1:115971-140324 GCA_004027655.1 Graphiurus murinus | reverse complement strand
GCTTCCATAGTTTGGCTATTGTGAATTGAGCTGCTATAAACATAGATACACATGCATCGGTCTGATAATTTGGTTTCCATTCTGTTGGGTATATACCCAGTAGTGGTATTGCTGGGTCATATGGTAGGTTCACTCCCAATCGTCTGAGGATCCTCCATACTGTTTTCCACAGTGGTTGCACAAGTTTGCAGTCCCACCAGCAATGTATTAGGGTTGACTGAGTTTTTTTAATGAGTGAAGTTGACTGCATTCCTCTAAGGATTTTTCAGTAATCCTTTAAAAGGTTATTTTAAGTATTTTGTTTTCCAAAAGTATAACTGTCACTTGACAATTATCTTTAAAGTTGCAATTCCAAAGTCTTACCTTGCAGACATTAACAACTCACCTATAATCAAGGGGTCTTTAAATGTGACACAAGCATGATTACCTAATACAAAAAATAAAGTTGAAAACTTTAATTCAGTGTCTTAATTGACTTTAGATTATTGACTCATAGCAAATTATATCTGCATTATACAGATTATATGAAAATCTTTGACAACTCTTTAGTGAAAGAATTGATAAATATTATTTTACATGATTTTTTGAAACTTTCCCAAAGCCTAAGCAATTGTAGTGTATTTGTGCTTATTTTTAGGTACTTTTAATTTATGACTTAAACCATGTTTTAGATAAACAAGTAAGATCAATTTCAGAATTTCCTTTTTTCAAATTTTAAAGTGAGGATGGGGGATTTGGTAAGCAAGGTTCTTTTGATACAATTATAATTAGAGCATTTTTGAGTTGTTACTTCAATAGGGAAGTCTGCTCATGTTCGTTCTGTATATTGAAGTTATAGTTGGCTCAAATTTATAGCCATCTGCTATTTCCATATTATACATAAAGAAATTAAATGCAGATTCATACTGATTGCAATATCATGCAATTTGTCCTAATGCATAGAAAATCCAAGATTATGACTAACTATAGTCTCATAGCAATAAAAAAGGAACCACCCAAATACTGTTTTTCACATTCAAAATATTGCCCCAAATCCTTTGTCAGTAAAAATTACAAAGGTACAGTTGGTCCTACTAGCTGAAATGAGCTATTATGTTTTATAATATAATAGATATTTTAAGACCTAGATATTTTGGTCCATTAGGATAGGCATCAAGATTCATTGCTACAAATAAACTTAATGGATACTCTGGCTACCCATGGTACTTTTGTACTTTTAATGAAAAGGAAATTAAAGGCTATCTGACTATTCATTCAGTAGTATTTGAAAAGCACTATTATATTTATTAATTATGAAACAAATTATGAAACAAATACAGCTATTATGAAACAAATACAGCTGAATGCCAGTTGTGGCACATACCTATAATCGCAGAACTTGGGATACTGAGACAAGGAGATGGTATGTTTGAGGCCAGTCTCAGCCCCTTAGTGAGGCTCTCAGCAGCTTAGTGAGATCCTGTATCAAAATACAAAGGGCTGAGGGTATGCTTGGGGGGGGGGGGTATGATGCCTCTGGGTTCATCCTTCGATTTCAAAACAACAATAATAATAACCCAAAAAACAAAACAAAACAAAAAAAACATTCAAAAGGGGAGAGAGAGAAGGGAAAGAGACAGTGGATATAATCAAAGCATGATATATACATATTTGGAAATGGCACAATGACACCCATTCATTTGTACAATTAATATGCAATTAAATTTATAATAAAAAAGAAAAAATGCATTTGAATAGTCAGTGGGTCTATTTGGAATATTTTCTTTCAAAACTAGAGGCACTAAATTGATGCTTTAGGTAGTGTCAACCTGTGATGCTTCTGGGTAAAACAATAAATAAATTTACTGTTCTAAGTGTTCTATTTTTATTTTATTTTCTTCTCTTTTGAAAGATTTTTTGCAAGAGTTGTGCCTGAACCTGCCAAGACCTGTGTTAATCAACAATTATTTTGGGTTGAACTCTCAACTAAAACTAGGGACTGAGCTTAGCCTGTAATGTTTCTTACAAATCTAAGAGAGAAATGTAATTTCTCTATAAATTAATAAGAATTCTAATGTAATTCCAGAAGATAGTAGGGAGGAGGATCATAAAACCAAATAGTGGTGCTTAGGACATCTTTCAAAATACTAGATCCTAGCCCATGAGTCAATGTAATATTATTTTAGACATCAGAGATTATGCTAACCTGTAAAGTAGGGTGTTACTTTATCCTCTTTTTACAGATGAAAAAGCTAGCATTCAGAGAGGGTAAGCAATTTATCCAAGTTCAAGCAGCTAACAAGTACCAAATTTGATCCCAGGCAGCCTGAATCATCGCTCACTTTAATTACATTCCCCATGGATGCTAGAGCAGTTCATATTTCCCCTACCCCACCACCCATCCTATTCCTTTTTCTCATTACAGTTTCTTCTACTACTGTCTTCCCTGGAATGGCTCTTATTCTTTAACATCATTCTTGTTTATATAATTTTTGTCTCCCTTGGAATACTTTAGGCTGGTAAGATCAATGATTTTATTCTACATTTCTTTGTGTTGTCAATTTTTAGCATACTTCATAATAGAATATAAATCATCCTAATATAATGTAGGTATATAACTATACCTCTATTAATTAATATAGATATATAAGGAGATGATGTGTATATTGATAAGAGAGTGAAGAATTTGAGGGTTTTTTTTTTGTTTGTTTTTTGCGGTACTGGGGATTGAACTCAGGGGCATTCTACCTCTGAGCTATACCTCCAGCCCTATTTTTTGTTCTTTATTTTGAAACCGGGCCTCACTAAGTTGCGGAGTGCCTCACTAAGTAGCTGAGGCTGGCCTCGAACCCGGATCCTCCTGTCTCAGCCTCCCAAATGCTGAGATTATAAACATGGGCCACCACGCCCAGCTTGAATTTGAGTTTTAAGTTATGCAAATATTTGTGTTTGGCATTTTATAGAAAGCAAAAGTCCTATTTGCATGTTAATTGGTAAATTTACTACAGAGCAAATGAAGAATGGACTCAGCTAGAAAGGTTATTTCTGCTCTCCAAGCTCTTTACTTACAGTTCAGGATAAAATGCTGGCTGATTTGACTCAGCTGAGGCAATTCTTGCAGTTAATGCCTTAGTAGTCTCTTTTACTTAGTGTCTATATTATTAAAAACGGGTGGGGGGTAGGGGGAAGTGTTAGGCAAATTGTTTCTAAAGTTTAACTTATGCCACTGACTGTCATTTTTTTTTTTCCTATCTTTGGAGACACAGCCATATAATATTAGATTATATAGGAATGTTACAGAAACAACTGGCACTCACTCCTGGAGTTTCACTTTGCTCTATTTTGGTGATCATTTTAGATGATAAATTCTGCCACTGACAGTTAATTACTGATATTATTCTAACTTTGGCTAGAAACAGTTCTCTTGTTTTTTTTTTTTTTTTCTTCTAAATAATCTTCCTTAGATAAAGATTATAATCAAGAGAAATTAGGATAAATCAAAGTAATTCAGGAAAATGTCATGATCCATTCATCATGTGATTTTTCTTTGTAATACATTGTTTTCCTTGTATTCTTTTACTACATAACATTTCTTGTGAAAGCACTTAGTTTTTCTGTAGCATGTGAACTGTTTTTTTCCAAGAGTAAGCATGAGTTAGAGGGAAATACTCCATAAAGGATACTTAACTCTGTTTTCTACATAGTGAGTAATTATTGGGTACAGCTTTTTTATTTTTAACAAGTATCTCCTTGTAGGATGAAATTCTGACAGGAAAATTATAGGTGGCTGTGATAGGACGTATGTTAGTAATTGGAGGTCATTTTGCTCCTGAAAATGTAACTGGAGCTTGAGTAAAAAATTTAACAGGCAAGACTCCTTTAAGAATATAAATATTCATTTACAGATATAGGTATGTTGTCAAGGCAATTATATACATCCCACATCCACCTCCAACAGATGTCACCGAATTGTCTCTTAATATTCATTGCAGATCTGTCAACTACTCATTGAACTTATTCGTCTCATGATTTTAACAATTTTTTTCTTCAAGATACTTCACTATGATATATGATGTAGATAGATACTTTAATCACTGCAAGTTCTTTAAATTTATCCACCAAGGAATATGAAAAAGACATTTCAAACCCAATAAGATTTTCTTAATAAAATACTCTTTACCCCTCAGTCTACTAAGAAGCAGGCTTGAAAACATAAATAAACAAGACCAATATTCTCTCCTGGTGGGAAAAAGAATAAAGCCATATACATGAAAAAAAGAATAAAGTTATACATATACATATACATATACATATACATATACACATACCTATAATGCTTTAAGAGAATATTAACAAGTTCAGTCTTTTAAACGGTAACTTGCTTGTGTTCTGTAAAAGGCATATCTCAGTGAAAGGGACAGTTTACATCCAACTAGGAGTTGGGTTTCCTCATCATAAATCTCATGAGACTTTGATATATTTCCTTGAAATACTTAGCACTTACGTATGTATCTTTTTCCAGCTGCGGTTGTGTAAATATTTAGATATTTCATTCACTTGTGTTTACATTTTATCTTCCAACCAGGCAGTTGTTGAAGGAATCTCACCCTGCAGCGGGTCTTGCTGGAAGTCCCTGGTGTCCTATTCTCTAGGTTTTACTGAGATTCCTGCTGAGGGCAGTTCACAGTATCATCCCAGTTCTTTACTTTTATTCTGTCTTCTTTGTAACTTTCAAGTTTCCTATGCAGAATGTGGTTGAAACTGGAAGGAAGTTGAAGACTGGTGTGGTGGTACATGCTTGTAATCCCACTACTGAGATAGGAAAATCGCAGGTTTGAGGACAGCCTCAGCAAGTAGTGAGACTTTAATCAATCTATGGAGACCCAGTTTCAAAGTAAAAATAAAATCAGGCAGGGAGTGTAGCTTGTAGGTAGAATGCCCCTGGATTTAGTCCCCAGTAACACACACACACACACACACACACACACACACACACACACACACGAAAACTGGAAGTTAATTTTGCCAATTGTTATGTAAACCTTATGCCTTATTATGTAAAGCATATACAAAGTAGCATAACTAATGGTGGTTGGCAGGTGGCTTATAGAGACTCAGAATTTATGATTGGAGAAAGCTTTTCTGTGTATAAGGAGTGAAGACTATTAGATATCATAATGTTGTATAGAGAGATTAAATTGTGACAGCAGGTGGATATCACGTTTAGGGAGTCCTAAAAGTGTTTTTGTCTACATTGCTGAGATTCATATATGCTTTATTCTATTTGATCTTCATGAAACTCATTCTCTTTTTCCCTCTCCTCCACCTCTTCCTCCTCCTCCTCGTCTTCTTCCTCCTCCTCCCCTCTCCTCCTCTTTTTCTCTCCCCTACCCCCTCCCCTCTCCCCTGTCCCTTCTCCCCTCTCCCCTCTCCTCTCTTCCTGTACTATAGATTGAATCCTGGGCCTCCTGCATGAGTACTCTACCGTTAAGCTTCATACTGATTCTCTTTTTAAAGTTTGCAAGACAGGGTCTCATCAAGTTGCCCAGGCTGGCCTTGAACCTGTGATCTTCCTACTTTAGCCTCCGAGATAGCAGCAATTGTAGGTGTATGACACTGTGCCTAGTTCAAAAGTCCTCCTTTGAGGGCTGGGGTATAGTTAAGTGGTAGAATGTGTGCTTCATATGGGAGGCCTTGGTCCAGTCCCCAGCACTAAAATGAAAAAAAAGTAAAGAAAGTCTTCCATTGAGAAAGTGAGTCCTAGTTCTGTGGTTTTTCTCACCTTTTAGATAAAAGTTCAGTGACTTTTCCTTCAGGTATGTTGGCATAATAAAATTTGGCACCAGTGACATTTAGTGTTAATTGTACAAATATTTCTGAAGGAACTGAGATTCTCAGAATATTAAAAAATTAGCTGGGAGCGGAGACATGCACCTGTAACTCCAGCTACCTGAGAGGCTGAGGCAGGAAATTCCAGGTTCCCTGCCAGCTTGGTCAATTTAGCAAGAACTTGCTTCAAAAAATAAAACAAAACAAACAAACAAAAAACCCCCCAAACCAAGAAACGGGGCTTATAGTTCAGCTATAGTCTGTCCTCCTGTGCTCAATCCCCGGTACCTTGCCCAGTACTTGGGAAGCTGAGACAGAAGGATTTCAGGTTTGAGGACAGACTCATCCACTTAGCAGGACCCTCAGCAAGTTAGTAAGACCCTGTTTCAATGCATATATAAATACAAAGGGATAAGGTGTAGCTCAAGAGTAGAATACCAAAATCAAAACAAGCTTATAATATAAGGATACTTAATGGAACAATGCAAGCTCATATTTAGAGAGGATGACACCGGGCAAGGAAAGCTTAGTATTCCCGTTTATTCATCATCAAGCTCTTTATTGAGTTAACGGATGGTGAAATCATTCAGATCGCATGTAGATGTTCTATGTATGGGGAAAGAACAACAGATATTATCAGTTTTTGACTGCTCCTTGCTTCTTTTATCATCTACATTTTAAATGTAAGTAATCCAAAGGAACATTTTCAGTGTTGAAAGCAGGAATGGACACAACCAGTTCATCTATGGATTTTAACCAGTTAATCCTGGCAGTGTTTATGGAATAGCTGGCAAGAGCAAGGTTTTTGGATTTGATGAGGATCAAATCCCTCACTGCCATTCTTCAGCTGAATGACAGCTGAGATCTCAGCTTCCCATATGGACGCCAGATATAACAACACCCACCTCATAAAGATGTTGTTGTGAGAAAGGAGATGATAGATAATTAATAGCAGTTTTCTTTTCAATACCATTCTTTCTTGCTTACTCTTAATCACAAAGAATAATTTATCGTAGTTTTTATAAAGATGATGACTACCATGTATGGATTTTATTACGGAGGTTAACTAATCACTCATCATAAATATGACTCAGATATTGAAAAGTTCCTTTCCTGAAGGTTATATGTTGTGAGAAATGAGAGATTTCTAAAGTTATGTTTTCCAAAAGTATTCATTCTACTCCAAATATAACTTTTTCTGCTAACCCTATTATTTTTTTTTTTAGATTATTATATGCTTAATAGCCTGTTTTTTCTTCAACTGTGTTTTTCAGAAGCAAAATTTAATGGAACATCTTGCAAAAAAATAAAAGAAAATTTAAGAATTCAGTGGCTAAGTAAATTTGGAGAATGCTGCATATTATAATCCTTTTCTGCAGCTCATAATGTATATTAGCAAGATGAAAGACACTGAGAACTGTAACTTTTTTTTTTGAAAGTTACTGTTAACACTCTTAGAAAAGGGTATTATGCAGAGAAATATTTGAAAATTTAGTCATCATTAATATAGAAAGCATTTTTATTGCTAACACTTTTACTGAACACTCTTGTGCAAACACTGGGGCGAAAATTGGGGCCTGTGTTCTCTATTCCCAAAGGCAGTGCTAGTTGTGGTCCAGCTGTGTGGAACCCTGGGTAGGAGCAGGACAGTCCTCTGCAGCACCACTCTTGAGTGGGCCCCGGTGATTTCCACATTCTCTAAGTCATTACTTCCTCTACACCCTCTCTCTAGATGGTTTTATTCTTTCCCATGATTTCCCAGCTATGTGCTAGCAAACAGCTCCCCTGAGATTTCTTTCTGAGGTCAAACTTGGATATATAGTTAGCAACTAGTTGTCTCCATTTGGATGTTATATAAATACCCGAAACTCTCCATGTCTCATACTAAATAAGTATCTCCTCTGCTCTCTTCTTCTTACTCAATCTCACTTGAACGTCCCTGCCTTCATTGAGACTGACCTTCACCCATTGATGAGGTCATGAATTTGGAATCTCCCTATCTCTGTTTCTTCCCCATCCTGTATATTTTTATTTTCATCATCTACGTAAGTAGGTTCTGTTGATTTTATAACTTAATTTCATTAGGTTTTCTCCATTTTTCTTTCCATCTGTCAATGTCTAAGTACAGGTTCTTAGATTTATTGCTTGAAGGGTACAAAATTGTCCAACCTCATTCCTGTCAGTGAAATCCAGCTTTGTATTAGCAATAGTGATTTATCTATCTATCTATCTATCTATCTATCTATCTATCTGTCTGTCTGTCTATCTGTCTATCTGTCTATCTATCTATTTGCAGTACTGGGGGTTGAACCCAGGGCCACTCTACCATTGATCTACATCCCCAGCACTTTTTATTTTGAGACAGGGTTTCACTAAGTTACCCAAACTGGTCTCAAACTTGTGATCCTCCTGCCTTTGCCTCCTGAGTAGGTAGGGTTATAGTTGTGAGGCAGTGTTCATAGCTAATAGTGAATATTTTTTTCTTTTTTTTTTTTTCCCTATGGTACTGGGGATTGAATTTAGGGGCATTCAATCTCTAAGCTAACCCCAGCCCTTTTTATTTTTTGTTTTGAAACAGGGTCTCACTAGGTTGCTGAGGCTGTCCTAAAACCTGCAACCTCCTGTCTCATCCTCCCTAGTACCGGGATTATAATAGACATGAACCACCATGCTCGGCTAATAGTGAAATTTTAAAACCTAGACTTGATCATATTGATCCATCCTTACTTAAAAACTTTACATGGTTTCCTGTTGCTTCCAACTACATTGCAGAACTCTGGCTTGATGTGCAGAGCGCATCACATTATTAAAGAAGCTTATGCTTCCTTGTCTCTGACATGCACTTTCTATATAGTTCATACTTACCTACCTGCAGTCTCAAGAAGTGTATCGTATACTCTAGTAGCTGTGCCTCTGGGTGAAATCATCTTCTTTCTTTTCTTCATGGATCATTCTTCAAAGCTTATGTCAAGTTCCATGTTTCCAGATCTTTCTCTGACTTGCTCAGGTCACTTTAGTTACCTGTTCTTTATGTTCTTATAGCAACCTATGCATTCCTATTGCCTATCTCAAATGGACTTTCAGAATTTTAAATAAAATTTACTTTAAATAAGCATATATCACCTCACTAGTTGGTCCTTATTAACATCCATCTTTCATAATTATAGTCATGGTAAAGGCCAATAATATGATATGATATGATATGACATGACATGACATGACATAACATAACAAAACACTATCTTTCCTGAAGTTTTATCAACATTGGTAATTTTGAGTAATCTAATAGCCAATTTAAATTTAACTTGCATTCTGTATAGACTTTGTGAGAGTGTACAAATTTCCAATTTACTTTTTCTAAATATTGTTATAGCCTTTCTGAGTGTGAGTGTACAAATTTCCAGTTTACTTTTCCTAAATACTGTTGTTATATATTTTTATATTTTGGAGTCTGGTTTCCTTTAAAGAATTTAGAGCATACTATGTGCCATGCACTAAACTAAAGTTATTTGCCTGTATCCCTGATTATTAAACTATTATTTGTGTTTTCCATTATAACTTTTGGTTTCATGGTAATTAAGCAAATAATAAATCTAGTTTCATCTTTCTTTCACTTATACATTTCATTAAGAAAAAATATTAATTGTAATATTTAAATATTAGATATAAATCAGCCCCATGTGTGATATATAGTTCATTAAGGTTGAAAAATGTACATACCAGCTCTAACTTTTTGGTAGGAAGGCAACAGGGAATGAACCCAGGAACATTCTATTTATGAGCTATACCCCCAGACCTTTCTATGTTTTATTTTGAAACACAGTGTCCCTAAATTGCTGAGCATCCCCCTAAGTTACTGAGGTTGGTCTTGAACCTGAGATCTTCCTGTCTCAGCCTCCTGAGTACTGCGATCACAGGCATGCACCGCCACACCCAGACTGAAGAGAACTATTTTAGTGATATTCCTAAACCTTGATAGGAGGGGATAGTACTTGGATCTGGGTGGGAATTGGCTGAAGAGATCGGGATGA
Source organism: Graphiurus murinus (assembly GCA_004027655.1). Taxonomy (NCBI): domain Eukaryota; kingdom Metazoa; phylum Chordata; class Mammalia; order Rodentia; family Gliridae; genus Graphiurus; species Graphiurus murinus. The sequence continues at coordinate 130,485 of PVLC010001532.1, read as the reverse complement.
GTTGATTGAGTTGAGAAATATTGAGGCAGCCTACATGATGGAAAGGATGTGCTAAAGAAGACTCATTTCTCTTCTGCTTTATTCATTGAGATTGAAACACTAGGTAAGATTTAGGCTTGGGACTTCATTAAGCGAAGGCTTATATTGTTGTGTTTGAGAAATTTTCATGTCTTCTCTATGCATGTATAAATATGATAGAAATATTAAAAATATGTAACACAATTTCTGTTTTTGAGATGATGATGTTGTTGGAAAAATAAGGTACAGACATAGGATATATTTAAATGACATACACATATAGAGCTTCATTTAGTAACATTTCCAGAAAGCAGCTCCTCATCAAATACCCTTTTCCATTAATATTATATTTAACTATTTAAACTCGATTACTTGACATTTCATCTTTGAAGTGTATTAAAATAGTAATATTATAATAATGAAATATATTAAAACTCTGGGTGAAGTATATGTGCATATATATTTTTATTATTTAGGAAGTCAGAAGCATCTATATTAAAAAGTTTCATTACATTTAAATATAAATGATCATTAGAATTTAGCATATGTTTTGTTAAAGTGTTAATTGATGATTCTTAAAAAGAAGATGTCAAGGAGCCATGCCATTATTTTAATACTCAGGAAACTATTTAGCAGCTCTCTAACACATTCCTCTGCAAAAACATGCACCCTGCGTGGTATAAACAGTGTAATGGGTCCCTAAAGGATTCATGGATAAGGGATTTGAACAGCAGACGGGATTTGTACAGGCAAAGTTTAAGCAAGAGAACCTTCTAAGCAGAGGGTCAAAAGGATTCAGGATTTAGAAGGTACAGTCAAGGTGGATACCAGAAGGATTAGTTGTTGAATAGTGTAGGGAGAGTAGGTCAGCATTAGGTGGTGTTTAGATAGTAGTGGTACAGCCTATGCTTTTGGAATAAGACTTTTAACTGTTTTCAAATGACATTTTGCCCATTCTTCCGCAGGCTCCCGTCTTCGTCAGGAAGATTTTCCACCTCGCATTGTTGAACACCCCTCAGACCTAATTGTCTCAAAAGGAGAACCTGCAACTCTGAACTGTAAAGCGGAAGGCCGCCCCACACCCACTATTGAATGGTACAAAGGAGGGGAGAGAGTGGAGACAGACAAAGATGATCCTCGCTCACACCGAATGTTGCTGCCAAGTGGATCTTTATTTTTCTTACGCATAGTACATGGACGAAAAAGTAGGCCTGACGAAGGGGTCTACGTCTGCGTAGCAAGGAATTACCTGGGAGAGGCAGTGAGCCACAATGCGTCGCTGGAGGTAGCTAGTAAGTAAAAATGGGCTTTCTGTGCTGGGTAGGGGGTGTGGCAGCGTGGGGTTGTTTGTATTGGTAATGGTGATAGAAAATTGAACCTGTATCCCAGGCTTTACCTGAGGCCAATCCGCAGTTATATATCTGCATGCAATCTAGTGGTGGAATTTTATTTCTCTTCCTACCCAGTTATTCAAGCTAAAGTGAGATTTATATAACATAGGCGTTGAACCATTTGACTACGTATATGAAGCTATTTTCTATTGAACATTTTCAGTGAACTTGCTTTAGTTTTGTTCTTTTTCTACTTCTAAATAGATTAAATATAAGAATTTGTCTGTAAATAGAATCGTGTGGGAAGTTTTTAATTTGTCTTCATTGAAATACTTTTAACTTGTAGTATAAGGTATGATTTTAAGCTATTTCTAATTTTAGAAATATATTATATTTCTGTTAGAGCTATATCCGGAAAAGTTTGTTTACATGCTTTGTATTTTGCTATTAAGGTACAGGGTTGAGAACAGGTGTATGTAATCCTCAAGTAGCTGATGGTTCAGTTTATTTACACGAATACCATATGCTGCCCACTTGAACTTATCTCGAGGGATTTGTTGACTAATGATTAAATTGTTATGTCCAGAGTCTAGATGTGTCTTGTATTTGAATAAGAATTAGACTTCTCTTATTTTCTCTCCAGATTCAGCCAAAAAGTTTCATTCTCTCGAAATAAAAATCTTGATATATATATATATGTATACACATACATATATATATATGTATTTTTATATATAATTTATAGATTTTTATATATAATATATATGGTAGAAATTAAGAATTTCTACATAGGAATTGGAGAAACAAATGAAATTAAATTTAATTATTTTAACGGTTACTACACATATAACCATGTTCATATCTATTTTTACATTTATAAATAATATTTTCAAGTTGATTAATATTTCAATATGATTTATAAACAAAATTTTAATCATACAATCAATTCTGTGTCTTCAACATTTAAATAGAACTTGAATATATTGAACCATAAATAATTATAAAACTATAGATATGGAAGATAATTTAGAACTGGATCATTCTAGCTCCATCATTTTTTTCTTCTTTATTTGGGGAGGGAAGCACTGGGAATTGAACCCAGAGACTTTCTGCCTCTGTGCTACATACCCAGCCCTATTTTATTTTTTTCTTTTGAAACAGCATCTCAATAAAGTTGTGGAGGGCCTCACTAAGTTGCTGAGGCTGGCTATGAATCTGTGATCCATACCCTGTCTCAACCTCCAAAGTACTAGGATTGCAGGCATCATACATCACCATGCCTGACTTTCCATCTAGTGTGTGTGTGTGTGTATGTATGTATGTATGTATGTATGTATGTGTTTACTGGAGATTGAACCTATGGGCATCCTACTTCCAGGCTATACCCCCAGCCCTATTTTATTTTGAAATAAGGTCTCAATAAGTTGTGGAGGGCCTCAATAAGTTGCTGAGACTGGCTATGAATTTCTGATCCATCCCCCTATGTTAGCCTCCTAAGTACTAGGATTACAGGCGTGTACCATCATGCCTGGCTTTCCTTCTACGTGTGTGTGTGTGTGTGTGTGTGTGTGTGTGTGTGTGTGTTTATTTTGAAATAGAGTCTTGCTAGGTTGATGAGAGTCTCACTACTTGCTGAGGCTGGCCTCAAACTTGTGATCCTCCTGTCTCAGTCTTCCAAGTACTGGGATTACAGGTGTGTACCACCACACTTGGCTTTCATCCTCTTTTTAATGTGAAATCAGCCCCAGAGAATTTCAGTGGTTCTATCATCCTCATGAAGCCATTATAGTATTTATATTGAGACAGAATTCCAAAGATGTCTAATATGAGCATAAGACATATTAGATTGAATAAAAATAAAATAAACATTTTAAACCATGTCAAAACTAGCCATTAATATTTTTAAAAATACTTATTGGAAACCTGGATTTATATTTTTCAATTCATAGTTAAGTGATAATGGATTGCTATCTTTTTCTTATTACCTTGATTCCCCTTGAATGTCTCAGAACTAAATCAGCAAGGTGTATGAAAGTTCTAATCACAGCAGCAGACTGTTTTCTTTTTGTTTTGAGCCCAACTTTAAATGTAGCCCAAGCAAAAGAAGTTAAAATGTTTAACTTACACTTAAACGAATGTGTATGTTTTGAGAAAGGCATCTTTCCACATTGTTAAGATATTGGCACAAGATAGTATAACTTTTGGATTATTTCTGTTTAAGTATAATTATTCTTCATGAAGGTAAAATTAAGTTTGCATTTGAAAATGAATTTAGAAAATCAGGAAAGAAGACCTAGGCCAGCTCCTGATTTTGCTAGGTAGGAAACTGACGACCAGTGAGAAAACCGAAGTGATTCTTCTCTGGAATTATAGTTTCTTATAAATGAAGTATTTACCAACAGAAATATAAAAATCATCTTATGTTTCTTTGTTATAGCTTATTCTACTCACATTCTTATCATTGTAAGAATTTTAGAAAGTTATAGACTTGAATAGGTCTAAACGCTTGCCTTCTAGATCTTCCTTTTCAAAACACATCTAGTTTCACACCAGTGATCAAAATACCCTTAATGCACTGGGATTTAGACAGCTGTCTTTCCTGATTTGGCTTTTGTGTAGATATTTTAAAGATACTATTAGTTTCCAGTTAAGTTCTCTTTCTAAGGAAGACATTCCATTATCTTGAGAGGCCATTGTGGGAAATGCTTTCCAGTCTTAGTCAACAAATACACAGTCATAGAATTGAAACCAGACATAAGATCATTATATCACATTTACCGGCAAAATATTCAGAAACAGCTCCCTCATGCATAATTCACAAATATTAGCATGATGTTCATCATTATGTCTCCAAATGTTTTCCAGCTTCAGCGAAAAAAGAATATTATAATTTACTAAATAAAACTTATTAAAAGGACTTTAAAATACATTAACATAGTATGCTTTAACAATTCCTATAGCTATAAGGGTAGAAATGCATATATATTATATATTTATCCAATATAGATTGATATTAATAAGAATAGTTTGAAAATAAGTATCCTTATTAGTGATAATAATAATTTGAAACCCTGAGAAAGTTTAAGAAGCATTTACTTTGAATAATTTTTATGCAGTTTAATTGCAGTAATTAAAAACATGTTTTTATTTGGATAAAATGTATGATTTGGTCACATAAATTTAGGGGAAAATTAAGTACACAGACGTTAAAAATGATTATTTAAAATGTTTAGAAACCATTACTTAGCAAATAAGTAGTTCACTACTAATAGATATATAGTAATTTAATTTACTGTATTTCAGTTATTTTAGTTATTGAGTACTTCTCATTCATAGTTTTTAGGATATGTTTGTCCTAAAATTAAAGCTAGCCTTTTGTATGTTATACAAACAAGGTGAAAATGTCAGAGAAGCCTGGGCCATATTGGCTGTAGGTTAAAGTAGGTTAAATTGTAGAAATTGTAGTTTGAATTCTTTTTTTTTTTTCCTGCAGAATATTACTGCTTAATTTTTTTTTTTTTTTAGTTTAGGCACCAAAAGTTCAATAAAACTATGCTTACTCTCCCCAAGGCTCAGACACAGGAAGACGAAGATTGCATCTAATTTTGTAGTGATGCTGTAGCCCCAAGTCACAGCATTAACAAAAGTATCTTGAGGCAACCCAGGTTTCACAGTGCCGTTGCTGGTAATGCTTTTAAAAACATTTATCTGTATTTTACTTGCACTTCAACCAAGTTTTACAGCTGTAACAACAACTGGGTTTCTTAGTTCCTAATAATTGTCAATCTCTCAAAATTTGAAAAAAATCTTAGGGAATGCCATTTGAAACCTTTATTCTATATTTAAATGATAATATTCTTGTCTATCCTGATGTTAACGTTTATTTAAATTAGAATAATGTGCCAGGGTGGACCACAGTGCAGCATATTGGCCAATATTTTGGTGCTTATTTTGCCATGTGTTAAAAACCTCATTTCCTGTTCATAAATAACTCAGCTTTGACAATTATAGTCTAAGAACTGGAACGTTAAGAAATATTTAGTAGTCCTTTTTTCTAATATTTATACTATGAAATTTTTGGAAGTTTGCTTTTACGAAGGAAAAAAATGTAGTCATATGTGTTTTTAAAATTTTTTTCAAGTACTATTTTTCTTTGCACCAAAATGATGTATCTTGATGGGTTTATTTAATATGCAAATTAGAAAACATTATTGTTTCTCAGACCAATGAAAACTCACTATATATCAAAATCAGTCTCAAACCCATCTTTCTTAAAAGGTCTTGCAGGTAGTATTCCAAGGAATGATTTTCACTGCTTTCAGTGCATTTTTATTTCTTGTTATTATTATCAAATGAGGCTTCTCAAAGTGTTTTCGAATTTGAATTTTGCAATTGTCCTCAGGTAAAATAAGACAGTGAGCTGACCATGTTTGCTAAGTAGACACATGTTTACCTGGGTAGAGTAGAATATGTTTCCAAAACCTCATCATGGAAGATGGAAGTATTCTTTCTCAGGATGAAATAATTCAGATGAGATGAGGTAGAAATAAATTATGTCATTATGTTATAAAATTGTGATTGGATGATTGTGTGTGTATATGTATTTGTATCATCAGGGCAGAATCAGAGAAGGGAAGATTTGTTCAGTATCACACAACAGATCAGTGGTGAAGTGAAAACCAGAACTTAGGTCTTCTCATGTTGAGCTTCGAATAGAGGAGAATCCCTTAGTTCTGTGTTGTTAGCTCCAGAGCCTAGAACTAACTTTTTGGTGAAACTAGATGGTTTCTAGGAAGGAGATATATAAATATATATGTGTTATCATATAAACATATTCATAATGTTCTCTGATAGACTTTATGTCTTTGAAATTGAACTAACTTTATACTGAATCTTTAAAAAATATTGTTTCTTCTACTTACTTACCTTTGTGAAAAAATTGACATTATCAATCACTCTGACCACACTCAAATATTTTTATGTGTTACACCTTATCATCCTTTTCAGTATTCAAAAGAAGAGTGTTAAAGGGCCACTTAGTTTAATGATTTTAAAATATACACTGTACACTTACATTCTACAATGCACAGGTTCCTTGTTCCAAAATTGATTCAAGATTAAATGAAATAATGCATGTGATGTGTGTAACATAGTGACTATCATATGGTTTTAATTCATAAATCTAATTATTGTTACTTCTTTTTCACTACTTTTTTTTCTTCACATCTATTATGATCAGAAACTGGAGCACCAAAGGATTATTCATCGAAAACTTTTATCTAAAAGGAATCTGAATGCTTCTGACTTGAAAAATAGGATCATCATTAATTCCACTTTGAATTCAAAATATATTTGTTAAGCTGCAAAAATTTAAATGAAATGATTCAGTAATTAAATGTCCTTAAATAATTTTCTAATTAAGTACAGAGTGTGTTGCATATAGTCAGTTCCATTTGGGAAAGAAATTGCTGGTATGGCAAATTTATCCTTGCTTCTGGACACTCACTGCCCTTTTAGGACATGCAGCTGGTATTTGTGGAAATCAGTTTTGTTTCAAGGACAAATTAAGAAATTCATTTTTATAATATTTATATTCAGGATAGCATTCAGACTTCTTTGTAAATTTATATGTTGCTAATTTCCATGACATGATTGTATTTACTAAAGATTTGTTTTTACTATTAATCAGAAGATATTCCTTGCTGCTGCTTTTTATAACAAATTGTTTTAAATTTTTATTCTGTTTATAGTTACTTTTATCTTGAATGATTGAGAAAGGAAAATCAGAATATCAGGGAAAAAATCAGGAAATCTTAATAATATATATATAAGTAGTAGTTCATAGGTCTACTTGTGACATCCAAATATCAAGTTTAAGCTGTGTTATGAATAAGTAAAGTATGAGACCATTATCTCTTTAAGTAAATGAATGTGAATTCTGTGTTTGTTGGGAAAGCAAAAGCAGCATCTTTGGATACTAAAGAGAAATGACAATTGTCATTTTCTTTTAAAAGCACAAATATCCCTTTATACTTTTGGATTTTGATTTTCAAAGTATAGTCAGAAATATAAAAGCAGAGAGTCATATTCCACAATTCACATGAGAAATGAAAGTGGTAATGGGCATAAAGAAAAAGCCTGGCTGAGCGTGTAGGTCAGTGATAGATGGCTTACCTAGCATTCATGAGCCCCTGGGTTCAATCCCTAGAACTCAAAAGCAAAAGCAAAAATGAAAGAGAGAAAGAGAGAGAGAGGGGGTGGGGGAGGAAGAGAAAGAGAGAAAGTGTGAGTTTAAGTGAGTGTTTTAGTAGGAAAAAGTGGAGTTTGCTGACTATTTCAATGTGCTAAGGGAGAGGCTGTGTCAGAGAATGTAGTATTCATTCTGGTAATCAATAATCATCAGGTTATATTCTATTTTAAAACTACCGTTAATGAAACAATATAGTATAGGCTTAATTATGTGTTTGCTTGACATCTTGGCCTACAAACTTACTGTTCTTTATTTCACATATATTATAGACTTCTAGAAAGATCTTGGGTCACAATACGCATTTTCTTTCATTTACTCTCAATTTTGGGTTAAAGATACTGATTAATAAGCTTCTAGAGATAACTTTTCTAAGTAACTTCTGTACAGAATATTTTAAAAACATATAAATTACTTAATATAAATACCAAGGAGTGGCATAACTGGATCATGTGGTAACTCTGTTTTTACCTTTTTAAGGAACCTCCATACTGATCTCTATAGTGGTTGTACTAATCTACATTCCCACCAGCAGTGTATAGAGCTCCTTTTCTCCCATATCCTTATAAGCAGTTATTGTTATTTGTATTTGTAATGATTGCATTTTAATGGGAATCAGATGGAATATCAATATAGTATTATTGATTTGCATTTTCCTGATGTCTACAGATGTTGAATTCTTTAATTTAATTGATGGTTTGTACTTCTTTTCAGAAGTGTCTGTTCAGATTGCCCATTTATTGATTGTACAAATTTTTTCAGTGTTGAATTTTTAAGTTCTTTCTATATTCTGGATATTAACCCTCCATTGGAAAGGAAGCTGGCAGAGATTTCTCTATTTCTTCACTCTGTGCATTGTTTCTTTGGTTGTGTAGAAGCTGTATAATTTGATGCCCCCTTCCCATTTATTTATTCTTTTTCTTATTACCTGAGCTACGGGATTCTGACCAGGAAGTCTTTGCCTGTGTGTATATGTGGAAGTATTTCTCCTATTTTTTTTTTCTTCTAACACTTGCATAGTTTCTGTCTTAGGATTTTATCCATTTTGAGTTGCCTCAGGCTTTTCTTAAAAGATGACTAAAAGTGGTCTTGTGTATGTTGGAACACATATGACATCATCAGCTATGTACAGAGATTTCATGGAAAAGTTCAGCTCTTCAGATTGGATGTTACAAAACAACTACCACCTGCTGATTGTACTAGATACACAACCTTGGAACAGATTCGGTCGAGTAATTTCAGCGTTAAAGGTGACATAATCCATTATGAATCTCATGAGCCACTCCTTTTATTTTCTTCAAAAAAATAAATGATACTCATGCATGCTGAAAAGTTCTAACATGATTATTTCAACACTAGTTGATATTTAGATATAAATCCTCTTGAGGCTTCCAGAAAATCAATTCAGTATTTGGTTATTTATGAGAATTTCTTGGCAGTGTCTTTTTGTATCAACAGTACTGTCTTTAAGTTCTAATAAAAAGGTGGCTCTTGTTATTCATCAAATCTTATCATCAGAACACTCTTTCTTTTAATCCTCCTAATTTATTTATGATTTAAATGTTGGAAGTCATGCTCACATGTTGAAATAATTTATATTTCTTTTAAAATCTTTAAGTTACATATTTATTTACTATTAGAATACTTAAAATTTCTCAATATAAGTATTTTTAATTAGTACAATATAATATAGCTGAAATTGTCATTACCTATCAATTAAATATTTTTATCCATATTCACTTAAACATCGATTTGTCAAGTTAGAATAAAGCCCTACTTAATGTCCTTGGGAAATAAAAGTTCTCCTGTACATATTACAAAATATGTACAGCTTTTTCAAATATTATATTTGAAAAGTAAGATATTAAAAAATATGAAGCATATTAAAGCATGGTTTATCTTTTCAAAAAACTTTTTCATAAATAATTCTTTCAGGCATTTGGGTTACTTCCAGGTATTTCATGGTGAACAAAAGAGAAATGATTTCTAGTTGAGTTTGTTGGCGCATGCCTGTAATCCTAGCTACTTTGGAGGCTAAATCAGGTGGATTAAAAGTTTGAAACCAGCCTCAGTAATTTAGTGAGACCCTGTCTTAAAATGAAAAATAAAAAGGGCTGGGGATATAACTCAGTGGTAAATTATTTCTAGGTTCAGTCCTCACTTAGTCAACATTATCACTGCTACAATCCAAAACAACTGACCATACAACTAGAAGGAAGATTTATTTGCTCACAATTTTTGGAGACAGTCTTTCAGGCCACACCCCGGGGGACCCACCTTCCACAGCCACAGCCCACCTGCCTACATTACTACTCAGTAAACCCCTTACAATGGATTTTTCTACTGATGAGATTAGAAACTGTATGACTTAAATGCATCAGCTCTGAATATTAAAACATGAGATCTTCAGGCAACATTCCATAACCATAATAAATTCTCAGTATAGAAAAAAAAAAGGAAGGAAGGAACAAAAGAAAGGAATGTCTCTTGTCTTCATAGAAGCTATGGTAAAGCTGGAGAAGGGACTGGAGCACTGAAAATAAGCAACTAAAATAAATAAATATAAATAATATAATATAATATAAATAAATACTTTAATTGTGAGTTTCGGGAAAGAATGAGATCAAAGATGGGCACTGGATTGACCATATTAAGGATTTGTATGTTTGGTGGAATGAAAGCCACAGAAGGTTTTTAGGCAGTGGTAGAAGTGACTTGATCTGATTTGCATCTTAAAACACCACCCTGTAGTACCATCACCTGTGTAGAAAATGAATTGCAGAATGTAAAAGGTCATTTAGGCGGCTATTTCTGTGTTTCAGGCAGAAATCTTGATATTCTAAAGATAATGGTAATGTTGGAGATGAAGATAAAAGGGGAGGTTAGATTCAGGAACTGAAGATTTGGCTGAATTTTGGAGGGTGAAATAGAAGTTGAGATTTTGCTAAAGGTGGAATTATTAATGACAATATCAGATCCATGATTATGCAGAAGTTCAGATTAGAATTTGCTAGTTTTGAATGGCTTACAGTGATTCGATGTGCTTCATTCAATCACAGTCCCAAGAATTTGCATATTCCCTTATTCCGTTTCTGGGAATGCATTTTTCCTCCTGTTCCTATCTTACAGTCAGCTCAAGGGTCACCCCCTCTGGATTCATACTGTGACCAATGTGCCTGCATCCCAAGCCTTCATGTGTCTTGTTGTGTTCAGCCTCTTGCTGCCTGTGCTCACATTTAACATTCAGCCTCTAACTGCAGCATTTATATTTACAACGTAAGTGCCTAGGGTTATGTTTGGGCTATGGAATGTATCCCCAAAGGCTTATGTGATGAAAGAATGTCCCCAGTGCAGCAAAGTTCAGAGGTGGGGCATGGCTGGAGGAGGTGGAACACAGGGGATATGGCCTCGGGGACTATATACTTCCCTAGTCCCCTTCTCTCCACTCTCTGCTCTCAGCTGCCATGATGTAGGAATAGCACCTCTCTGCAGCAGTTTCTGCCTTGAAGGCAGACAACTGTGGGCTGAACCTCTAAAACTGTGAGGCCAAATAAACTTTTCCTCCTCTAAGTTGTGCTTGTCAGGTATTTTGGTCATAACCATGAAAATGCTTACTAAAACACTAAGAATCATTTCTGGCACATGTTAAGTGAAACAATATAACATGTAGCTCAGAAAAGTTTTTTTTTTCCCCTCCTATGATGAACATTCTGAAGCATTTTAATGCCACTTCAAGGAGCAATCTAATCTAACCTTTACACTCATTTTCCAGCCAGTTTCCTTATCAGCTTAAGCAGTGTGCGTGATCTCAAGCACTTGGTTGGATGCACAACACTTAGTACCTGCATTCCTGTGTTTATTGTAGCATTATTACAGAAGCAACCATAGCGCCTGTGTTAGTCAGCTTTCTGTCACTGTGACAAAATACATGTGATAATCAACTTAAAGGAGGAAGGATTGATCTTGGCTCATGTTTTCAGAGATTGCAGTCCATGGCCATTGGCCCTATCACTTTGGGTCTGTGGTGAGGCAGAACATCATGTTGGGAAGTGCATGGTGGAGCAAGGTTCTTTAACTCATGGTGGCCTGGAAGCAGAGAGACGGAGGAAGCTTCTGGGGTGCCAATACCCTTTTCAAAGGCATGCTCCCTTTGCCCTAACTTCTTAACACTAGGCTCCCCTCTTAAAGGTTCCATCACTTCCCAATTGCACTATAAGCTGGTAATCCATTTTTCAACACATGGCGGTGGGTGACATTTAATATCCAAATCATAACAGAGTCTGTCAACAGAAGCATGGATAAGGAAAATATAGCATATATACAAAATGGAAGATCATTTAGCCATAAAGAAGAAATAATAAAGACATGTAATTTGTACCAAACTGAGTAGAACTCTAGTCATGATATTAAGTGAAATAAGCCCAGAAACAGAAAGACAAATACTTTGTGATCTTGATCATTTGTTGAAATTAAAAAGTCAATCTCATGGAAGAATTGAGTATAGTAGTAGTTATTAGACACTAGGAAGGATGGGGGAAGGGAAAAAGAAGGACCTTAATGGGCACTAAAACACAGATAGGAGGAATTAATTTTGGTTTTCTATAACACAGTAGGGTAACTATTGATTACAATGATACATATATATATATATATATATATATATTTTTTTTTTAAATTATTAAAAGAGTCCACAGCTTTCCAACATGTAGAAATGACTACTGTTTGATGAGATGGAAATGCTTATTACAATGATTTGATTATTGCATATTATATCATGTATTATATATATTGTGCTGCACCCATAAAGATATACAAATATTATATCTTAATAAAAATTATTATCAGCCAAATTAACGCCCGTAATTCCAGTACTTGGGAGGCTGACACAGGAGGATCACAGGTTGGAAGTCAGCCTCAGTAACTTAGCGAGGCTCTCAGCAACCTAGTGAGACCCTGTTTCCAAGGAAAAAATAAAAATGGCTGGTGGTGGAGTTTGGAGGTGGAATGCCCCTGGGTTCAGTCCCCAGCACTACACACACAAAAATTATCATCATTATTATTACTGCAGTGCTAGTGATGGAACCCATGGCCTTAGCATGCTAGGAAAGTGCTCTACCATAGTATTAAAATTTTAGCCCCTCAATAAAAAATGATACTTAAAAATGTAGTCAGAAGCTAAGTGTGGTAGCACATGTCTGGAACTTAGGAGGCTGAGACAGGAGAATCACAGGTTCAAGTCCAGTCTCAGCAATTTAGGGAGACCCTCAGCAACTTAACAATACCCTGTTTAAAAGAAAATAGAGCTAGGCATATATAGCTCAAAGGTAGAATGCCCCTGGTTTCCATCTGCAGTAACATACACACACACACACACACACACACACACACACACTACAGTCATAAGATACTATTTCCCAGGAAGTTTTTCTTTTTTTTTAAATTAAAACTTCTGAAATATTTGAGCATTTCTTCTGGGGATAACATTACTCAGGGAATTTAACTGGCTTCTAGTCGTACAAAAAGCCAAATGAGTTATTTTTAGGCTTCAACATGCAGATTGGGCTTTCCAACTGTAATGATCCCCATGGGCAATTTAGGACACTAAGTGGGGAGGGATCAGGGAAAAAGCTCACTAAGTGCTGTGTGCATGTAGTTCACTATCACTATCACCTACATTATGATGTGAGACTGTAATGCACCAATTAAAGTATATTTAAGAAAGAAAATAGGTTTAAACTTCTTGACTGATAAGAAAACAATTTATTTCTGTGGGAGAGGTTGCTTGAGATATTTTACATATGCAAAACCAGACCTAGCAACCTCACAAAAGTACTTGCTGTTTCTTTCTCACTCAGGGATAAAAGATACCTAATGATTATTCTGTAAAGCAGTGTTTTTTGCTCTCTTTTGCTTTGCTCCTGTAATCTATTATATTTAACGCTATCATCAGAGTCAAGTGGCGTTGTTATGAAGCAAATGATGAGAAATAAAAGCTTTTTTATAATCCTAAACTGTCATTTGTGGTGGATGAAGTAAAACTGAAAGAAAAAAAAAAGAGTTGTGTTTAAATAAGGTATCAAAAGCCAATAGAAATCTAAAGGATGCAATAATGAAGCAATATAAGGAAGAAATAAAAGAGATGTATACTAGTAGTAGGGTAATAATGTTATGTCCAGCAATGCCCTGGTGGCAAACTTCAGTGTGAGAAATATTGCGGGTACCAGAGGTGGAAAGTGGGACCTTTGTTAGGTACAAGCTAGTATAGGTAAAGGCATACATGCACACATTTCTCATTTAACCCTTCCCCAATTCCTGCCCCACTCCTTCCTCCTCCCTCCTTCTCAAGGTCAGTTTAGTGACTGACTTTGATGTGTTCATGAAAGTACATCATGCTCATTAGGTGTTTCCCCCTCCCCCATCACCTTCCATTAAGTCAAATTCTTTGTTCACCTAAGGATTCTCCTTCTTCATCTGGAGTAACGTGGGACCATACTATTCAAAATGTGCTTCATGGACCAGCCACTTTGGCATTAGTTTGAAACCTGTGTGAAACATAGCATCTCATTCCAGGTGAATCAAACCTTAAATTTTAACCATATTCCAAGGTGATTCTTGTGCAGATTCAAGATTGAGAAGCACCAGTGTACTCTGTAGTTCCTCATTGGCATTTTGGAAATTAAAAAAACATTTTTTTAGAAAAATCGATCTGGAGCCGGGCGTGGTGGCGCACGCTTGTAATCCCAGCATTCGGGAGGCTGAGACCGGAGGATCCGGGTTCGTGGCCAGCCTCAGCTACCTAGTGAGGCACTCCGCAACTTAGTGAGACTCAGTTTCAAAATAAAGAATAAAAAATAGGGCTGGGGGTGTAGCTCGGAGGTAGAATGCCCCTGAGTTCAATCCCCAGTACCGCAAAAAAAA
>PVLC010001532.1:77850-115871 GCA_004027655.1 Graphiurus murinus | reverse complement strand
GAAAAATCGATCTGGAATCTTAAACTGGAGTTCATGGACCTCTGTTGTTTCCTTGGTGCTACACATTCTCCTTGGGAATGTGGGCAGCAGATTAAACATTATCTTGGACAAATTATCTTGGGTGTCAAAAACAGTGAGGAGTTGGTAGTGTAGGGTACGTGGGACATGTAAGAGACTGGTATGGACATTGAGGGCAAAAATGAGGAGAAATACACAAGAACAAAAGCACAAAAGGAACAGAGGAAAAAGCCAGAGTAACAAAGGAGGACAAGGGAAGATAAAGAGGAACTAAGATGATAGATAATAAGACCCAGATTTGCAGAAGGGAGACAGAAATACACACACACACACACACACACACACACACACACACAAGTGCTTACAGGCAAAGTCAGGTGCTAAGGAGATGCAGATAGGGTAGGAACTAAGCCCAGAAGAGAGTAGAGAAATATATTTGCCTAGGTGAGAAGCAAACAAAAATGATTGCTACTTACAAACATTTACAAATAATTCCTGCTGGTGGGATAACAAGCAGAATATAGGCATTTTTTTTTTTTTTTGCGGTACTGGGGATTGAACTCAGGGGCATTCTACCTCTGAGCTATACCCCCAGCCCTATTTTTTATTCTTTATTTTGAAACCGAGTCTCACTAAGTTGCAGAGTGCCTCACTAGATGGCTGAGGCTGGCCTCGAACCCGGATCCTCCGGTCTCAGCCTCCCGAATGCTGGGATTACAAGCGTGCGCCACCATGCCAGGCTAGAATATAGGCATTTTAAAAAAAATTAATACCTCTACCATTGTTTGTCAAGGAGAGTAATACAGGAAAAATTGTCTTAGGTGTTTTAAGTAAATCAATGAAAGCCTGTATTTCCTTGGCATCATCCATAAGTGAAATGCTAGATTATTTTATTTACTTCATACTTATGAAAATTGTAGAAAAAGTAGGGTTTATTAGTAAGCGTGGAAGCATGGTGGGAGGATCATTTGGAAGTCACTTAATCTATCCTTCTGACATTTAGTTTAAATCTTTTAAAGATAATTTGTTGTAGTAAAAGAGATTCAGAGTAAAAGATTATCTGGCCACCACCATCAATATAACTTTTATGCACCAGCATATGTTAACACAAAGTTATTGCTTTAATTTACTTAAATCTTATGCTTCAGCCTAATTCTTTCATTTTAAATGCTAAGTGATAACAGAGAAATGACACTTTTTAATATGGCAGCTCACATGTTTGAGGGTCATTATTAAGTGGGACTTAATTTTTAATAAAGTGTATCTGATGTTTAATTTAAATTTTTGAGTACAATAAAGCAGTTTCTACTCTCAGTTCTTCATCTCTAAAGTGGAAATTGTAGCTTTAGTCACATTTTAAGTTGTGTCGTATTTAACCGAGGTTTAAATTGAAGTTTTAATAGTGCATATGACATTTTACACTTGTCAAGAGAAATAAAAGTTTATGATCAAGTTATTTAGTATGCCTGGATGAGAATATTTTTAATCTTATCCAGTCAATGGTGGGGCAGAATTTAAAATATAAGCCAGAAAGCTAAAAGGAAAATGTAAAAAGATAGTTGCCCCTCCCCCCCAAAAGAATTTATATCCTTTCTAAGTATCTCTCTTCTATCACCCTGTATGTCTTTACCAAATAATGCTGTACTTTATCTAGATGGAGTCACATTAAGTTATGCTTTTCTCAGATCCTTATCTTGGTCAGACACCAGAAAAGTGAATTAGGAGCCTGCATTTGATGTTGAAGGACATTTAGAATACTTCTATCATGTTAACTCAACATTTGTCATGGTTTGCTTAAGGATCTTCCCAGAGTTCTCAAATGGAAGTATAGTACAGGTTGCCATTTTATTAAACCTTGCATAAGGGAATTATTGGAAAACATGATTTGGCATATTATCCTTAGGGACCTTCTTGTGGGAAGAAAGCTGAGATGAATCAAAACACGGTGGGAGAGGAGAAATATTTCTATGGCCAGTGGATTGAGAAGTCTGGGGATAGTTGCCCTTTTTCCTGTGATGCTCTTCTTTTGCCTAAATCCTCTCAAAAGATCCCTGTAATTCTGTGTTCCTTTTGTAACACTGGTGAGAAACACATTCAGATTCTCAATTTTTCCCTTTTCTTTTTTAAAGAGTAATTTCCACCTAGGTCTCTGTAGGTTCTCTCAGGAAATGGATTCTCTCTAGACCAAGTTGACTGTACTTTTCAAGACCTCCCTCAGGGTTTTAATCAATAGCTCCAGCTGAATGACAATCCATTTCTTATCTTCTAAGATTTTATTGTGTTTTGTTTTAATAAATTCATTTTTTTCCTCTCTAAAATAGCTTGTATTTGTAGAAGGCATTATGGAATCTCTCCATAGGCAGATACAGTAAATATTGTCTTTAAGTTAAAACAGATATTGCTTCCAAGAAACTCTATAAAGGTTTATATAGTGTAGATCAATTGGTGTTGCTAAGGTTACTTGATTTATCTGTGTAAGATATTAATTCTACTTATTTTAGAGAAGTATGGGAAGGTGCTAGAGTTTGAATGTGGCCTGCCATGTGTTAAGTGCTTGGTCCCAGCTTGGGGGACTATTGGGAGGTGGTGGAACCTTTCCGAGGTGGGGACTAATGGTAGGAAGTTAGGTCGTTGAAGGCATGCCTTTGAATGGGAGATGGAGCCCCACTCTTTTCTTCTTCCTCTCTTTGCTTCCCAGCTATCATAAGGTGAACAGCTTTCTCTGCCATGCACTTTTACCTTGTTGTACTAGACTGCCTCAGGACCAGAGCAAAAGGCCACCTGACCATGGTCTGAAACTTTTGAAACCTTGAGCCCAAACAAACCATTCCTCTTTTTAAGCTGATTTTAAAGGTATTTTGTCATAGTAACAGAAAGTTGACTAACACAGATGGATTATATAAATTGATATATATATATAAAGTGTTTAGAATTATGTCTGGTAAAGAGCAAACACAGTACATAAGTGGTAGTTGTCATACTATCTGCTATTTTCTGTGCAAGGTACACAATTAGGTTTATTCTTTCAATTTCTATGGTCCCAAAGAATATCTTTCTTCATTTTAGGAAAGTGCATGCTGAAAAGTGAATCCCATGGATGGTCACATTTAAAATTATCTTTTAGTATCAGTCATATTTTCATGCACAAGTGGATTTAAAATCCTCATAAATATTGTGAAAAGACATATATGTTACATTTATATTACATGGTATGCCTTTTACGACAAATGTATTTTTGAGGGTTTATAACAATATTGTTACTGGCATTATTAGCATTTTAAAATTTTTGTGGCCTTTGACAAAATATGTTTCAATGGATTATTTCTTTGGAGTGTTAAAAATAATGTGGAAAATACATCTTCAAATAATTTTAAGCATGTCTTTTTCTCTAAGATATCAGTCCAAAATATTAATGAATTACATGGAATCCATGTAGGGGATTTAAATTATTGTTATTATGACACTTAAAACAAGCTGCAAAAATAATTTATATGGAGAGCCTGACTTGTTTTCTCATAAAACATTTTAGGTTAACATTAATACTTTGTGCTCTGAAGGAGGAATGTGCTTGTGTATCTCAAGTTTAGATTTGTGGTTATCATCATCATTTTTGTTTTGTTTTGTTTTGTTTCAAGAATGTAAGAGTAAGCAGGCATGGTGGTACATGCCTATAATCTCAATACTTAGGAAGCTGAGACAGGAGGATCACAGGGTTGTGGCAAACATCAGCAACTTACGCCATGTTTCAACATTAAAAAGGGCTGGGAGTTGTTCAGACCTCAGTTCAGCTTCCTTGGGTTCAATTCTCATTACCAAAAAAATAAAAAATAAATAAAAAAGTAAGGTAAGAGTAGGATAAATTATTCTGTTTTCATTTTGCCTTCTGGGATGTTTTCTTCAGTCCATTAGTATATTGAAGGACATGCAGGGATTCACTTAAGATTCCAAACCCAACATAGGCAATTTAAATATGGTGCTTTATCAGAACTCTGCTAAGAGATGCTTTGCATGAGGCAGACTTTACCCTTCTTTTCTCACTAACATCCCATTACTCTTAATACTCAGTTTCTAAACTTTGCCTTTTATAATGGACATAATTTATCTCTTATAAGCATTTGACATGTTTAACCTTCTTTGTGAAATACTCTCTTTCCCCATATTTCAGGGATTCAGAATTTTATTCTACTGCCTGTAATCAAAGTCAGGCAATTTAACCAAAGAGATTTAAATTTGACTCTGGAGATAGACCACACAACATACAGTGGCTCTATATATGATTTGTCTCTTTTTTATCTGGCGGAGTCTTTCATGGCCTATAGCTGAAATGCTCAAGTTTCTGAGAGATTTTTTGCAGGCCCTCTTCTGGTTTGGGCTGTGACCTTCCCTGAATGACCACAGGTAAATCCTTGGATTTATTTATCAACTTTATTTTGATTAATCCCCTGGTCTCTTATTATTATTTCCCCTCCTCCTCCTCCTCCTCCTCCTCCTCCTTCTTCTTTTTTGCAGTACTGGGGATGGAACCCAGGGACTTTCTACCTCCAAGCTACACCCCAGCCCTGTTTTTTATTTTTATTTTGAAATAGGGTCTCACTAAGTTGTGGAGGGTCTCACAATTGAGGCTATTCACGAACCTGCGATCCTCCTGTCTCAGCCTCCCAAGTACTGGGATTACAAGCATGTGCCACCACGCCCGGCTCCTGGTCGCTTATTTATAATCCAGATTTTTACACAGCTCTATCTGGAGCTCCTGGTTGAACCTCCAGGTCAAATGACCAAAAATAGACTTAGAATCTTTCATTCTATTCCACCTTTTCTCAGTTATTTCCTAACTCTGAAGATGATACGACCAACCAGCAAACCCACTGTACTTTGAATTTTCATCTTTTTTCAGGCACTACTGTGTGGTTGAGTGTTTTCCAGTGGTGATGGGCAAATGTCCTACAATGTACTGTGTTGCTGAACTAATGTTTGGTAGTCAGGAGTATTGAATGTATTTCATTTTGGTATTGGGGATTGAACCCAGGGACATTCTATCTCTGAGCTACACTTCTAGTCTTTTTTATTTTTAATTTTGAAACAGAATCTTGCTAAGTTGCTTAGAATCTTGCTAAGTTGCTGAGCTAGCCTTGAACCTGAGATCCTCCTTTCTCAACCTCCCAAATATTGGGATTATAAACTTGTGTTATTATGCCCAATTTAAATGCTTTTTAAACTTGCAATGTTTTCCACTTAGGATGAGTTTATCTGGACTAACACCATTATAAGTCAAGGAACATCTATTCAACATTAACTTATTTAACACAATATTCTGATCATTAGCTCAGACTATAAAATTTACTGAATCTTAATTAGAATGAAATTATGTTTTAAGTTTATACTAAGTAACATACTATATATGAATCTTTAAAAAGAAATATGTATTGATGTATACCAATAGAAATAAGCATTCTGCTTTTCTAAGTTGTTAGATAGCCCTAGTGGAAAGAACTGTTCAATAAAATTTATAGTTAAATGTGTATCACAATTTTGTTTTAATAATCTAGCATATACTGCTTGAACAACAATTAACAGGTTAAAAATGTGCTGTATTACTTTATTATAATTAAAATGTTTATTATAATATAGATATTTAAAATACAAATATTTATTATATATGAAATATGCTCAATATTTATTAATTTTGGAAAACACTTTTTTACTGTGCTTAAAGTAAGACACAGTCTAGAAAGTGGAAGGGCATGTCTTTGGCGTTGATACTGACTTCTTAACTTACTTTAGATAATCATTTTCTAAGCTACAATAGTGTTTCTTGAGGAATCAACCAAGAAAGCTAATTTGGCTGATGTGTTTCCAGTTTTAAAAGGAGTTTATTGATGTTGAGGCCAGCCTCAACAATGTAGGGAGGCCCTTGGCAAATTAGAGAGACTCTGTTTCAAAGTAAAAAAAAAAATTTAAAAAGGAGGGCACCTGGTCTATAGTCCAGAAGAAGAATGACCGAGTACTAAAAAACAAAAAATTAAAAAAGAATGTCAAATCTAAATATTCTCTATTTTTTTTAAAAATAGAGTTGAAGTATGTAATATATTAATAAATTTTTGGATAGAGAAAATCAGGAGCAAATGAATCTCTTTTCTGCAATCTTGCCCTAGAATACTATAACTAATGTAATAATTCAGTTTAGTATAGATTATATTTTCTTATAAATAATTTATGCTTCAGATTGCTTTTATCCTTTAAAATGGTAAGGCATGAAATTGATTAGGTATAATTGTACCTTTGATTAATATTTAATTTGAAGTTATTTTATAGCTTCAAGTTTATATGTAACTAAGTTACCTTTTAGGATGTTGAACATCTATAAGAAAACTTGATACATATGTCTTTATACTTATTCCCTTTTTTTTTTTTTTTTTGCGGTACTGGGGATTGAACTCAGGGACATTCTACCTCCGAGCTATACCCCCAGCCCTATTTTTTATTCTTTATTTTGAAACCAAGTCTCACTAAGTTGCATAGTGCCTCACTAAGTAGCTGAGGCTGGCTGCGAACCCAGATCCTCCGTTCTCAGCCTCCCAAATGCTGGGATTACAAGCGTGGGCCACCACGCCTGGCTCCTTATTCCCTTTTTCGAAATTAAAAAACACCACTTCTCTAAAAGTATATATAATAATATTTTATGCATATGTATGTATTTATACTTATATGTTTATTTTGAGGAGCTCACTAACAAAAGTGACAGATTTAGATATCTTTCTTTTCTTTCAATGAGTTCAGTCATGCCCCTGCTTTACCACATATAATGTATAGCTTATGAAGGAAGATATTAACCAACTTGAAAATATTGTTAATTCCATAGAAAATAAGTCAAGTTCCTGGCTTTGATGACTTCATTCATATATCTCAGAGAAGCTTGGGTACTCAGTTCAGATGAAGGCCAACACCCAGAGATACTCAAGGAGGTCTAGTCCGAGTGGGGCAAATTTCTTATGCAGCTTAAGTCAATGAGCGGGAGAGAGGGGTAACTTCCTTGGGAACATGTGGCACTCCCTCCCTGCTTCCCTGTCACATCTCATGTACACATGCATCCCCCCCCCCCACATACACCTAGACATTGTGATTTTATACAAAGGCAGGGGCTCCTTTAGAGAAGTATTACACACATCACTCAAAGCTGGTTCTCTGATACAGCATAAGTCTCAGAATCTGCCTGACAATAGTCTACGATTGCATGGACAGTGACTATGTCCTTGAGGAAAAAGAGGATCTTAGTCCCTTGACATTTTAGCAGGAAATGGGTTGCAACAAACAAAGATGGGGCCATGTGAAAAATGGATCAGATACATTTGTTTACCATTGGTTTCCCTTCCTGGAATGTACAGCAGTTACATGAGAACAAAGACATTGTCACTCTTGGTCACTGTTGATCTACAATACTGGCCGGCACAGAAACAGTCTCAAAAATATTTGGTGAATCAATGTGCTGTGAGCTTAACTCTTAGAATTTATTTTCTGGGGCTTTCCTATTGACCTGATAATGCCTCTTAACCTCTGTGACAATCTTCCTATCTATAAATTGGCAATGATACTTGCTATCTTTCTAACAATTTCATAATTGGATAACTATTGGAATATCATTTGGGATAGCCAGAGATAGGTATTATACAGATAAAAGACACTATTATCTTTATTAAATAATCAATGATGTTCTTAGAAATTTTGAAACTTGTTACTGTTTTGTAAAACTGTACAATCTTAGTACCTAGAAGAAAGTCAGGCCGTGGCTTTATAAATAATTAGGCTACTCTATGATTTTTTTCTCTAAAATTATGGATTTTTATGAGAATTTGTATATTTTTGTTGATGGTTTTTCATGTTTTAGCTTGATTATAGAGACTTGAGTATCCATCTAAGGTAATTTGGTGAGTGAAGGTAGGTCAAGGTCATATGATCACTTTTGGCCTGCTTCCAAAGGGTACATTCCTCCATGATTTTGCAAAACATTTGTGTTGATATAGGGGAAGGGGGGAAATCCACCCCTATATAGTTTAGTTTTTTGTTCTTTTTTTTTATTTTTAAAGAGCAACTTTAGCTTTAGATTTAAACCATCTGCTCATAGCAATTTTTCTGTGATGGACTTTACCTGCCTTGAATCTGTAAACCTAGTATATCTTTAAAATTTGAATTATTAACGGACTGGATTACTTTTCTACTCTTTTATATGTCTTGTGTTTTTCTTGTACATACTAGTTTTCTGACAAATAAAACGTCATGCCAGATTCTGTTCCTGGTTTAAAACAATGTTTTGTGCCAGAGACTTGCTACATATTTTTTATGCAAACATACTTATTTCTATTCTACTTAAAAGTTTTTTTTTTTAAAAAAATACAAATTATTTTCCTAAAATTTTGACTTTTTAAAAAGTACATTTATTTTGAGAACAAAATCATATTATTTTGGAGTTGGAGGCATTCCATTTGTGATGTTTGTTGGACCACAGGGAATCTCTCATTTCAAAACGACCTGATTTCATTCAGTGTTTACAAAAATTGTTCATTTATCTGACATAAGGGGCTAATCAAACTGCTTAAGTACATTCTTGGAAGCTTTTTAAGCACCATAGAGAGAGTAGTTATGTTATAGAAATTATGTTTATATATGTGGAGAATCACCACTGAAATTCTGAATGGACCCAAAAGAAGAAGAACATTGTGTTATAAATATTCTAGTTAACATAATTAATTTATATCTATTTTATATATTTGGCTTAGTGTGATAAATTACTCCTTAGTAAAACCATACTATGGAACACAGTCTAAGTTTGCTAAAGTTCTGGAAGAACTTGAGGTGAAAGGCCATGGTAAGTATAATAATAACCAGTACTTTCTAAGTGTTTACTATGTGCCAAGCACTGGCTTAGATTTTTATTGGTGGATATTAATTATGCAGAGTGGTAGGTTTCATTGTGGCATATTCATACATTGGCTTACATTTATTAATTTACTTAATTCTCATAACAACTCAATGAAGTAATAGTACTATGTTCACTTTCAGAAATTGAGATTCAGTTTGTTTAATTAAATTTGCTCATGCTCATATTCCCATTTTGGGGGTGGTACTGGATATTGAACCAGGAGCTACATCCATAGGCTTTTTACAGAATTTATTTTTGTGTGTGTGGGGGGGGGGGTGCAGAGGGATGCTTCTGGGGTTTGAACCCAGGGGCATTCTATCTCTGAGCTATTTTCCCAGCCATTTTTATTTTTTGTTGTGAAGGAAGGTCTTGCTGGTTTGTTGAGTCTTGCGACTTGCTGAGGCTGTCCTTGAACATGTGATCTTCCTGTCTCAGCCTCCCAAATACTTGGATTACAGATATGCACCACCGTACCTGGCCTTATTATATATATTAAGAAAGGGTCTTACTAAGTTGCCCAATCTGGCCCCAAATTTTCAATCTTCTTTCTTCAGCCCCTTGAATTGCTGGGATTATAGGCATGTACTACTGTGCCTGGCTTCTTGTGTTATCTTGCCTCTAAGCCTTAATGAGATTCTTTGCTCATGGAGGATTCTTAATTATTAATGTATACATCAGAAAATTGCTTTCACCCCAAATTATACCAAGGCATGACATATTTTATTTCCATTGGGAATGCAACTGTTAATATGTTTTTAAAATATACAATTTCTGTTTACTTTCTCTTTTTGTTTTTCCTAATTCACATGGATAAGACTCAGTAAAATGTTAATTTTGTTTTGTATGCAGCTTCTAATTACACATGAAACTCTTAGATTTGTATACTGCTCTAGTTAATTGGTTCCAGACCTGTATATTTTGTATTTAGGATTAAGTTGTAGCTTTGATATCTATGTGTTATTGACAAATCAACTTATCAAAGGATGAGTATACTCAAAAGTAGACTCCTCTAATAAAATCTGAGATGGGATAAAAGGAGGAAGTAAATTGGTTTGGTTACTTTTCATTCTTTTGGTTAGTACTGCCCTTTATTAAGGCCTATAATTATAACCTACATCAACTTGCTTTCTGAATGTATTCTGTGATGTTAGGAAAGAGTGGCTTTGAGTAAAGAAACCCTTACCTTATATGGACCTTGAAAAGAATATGATTGGAAAGATCATGTCCAGAGGAGATTAACACTGAGGACTGTCTGTCATGGAATAGATAATCTTTTAAAGCCTAGCTATTGACAGGAAAAATCCACCGAGTAAACAGCTGGGAAGCAGTGGAGCTTCACTTGGCCAACTTTGAAAACACATCCAGTATCTCTATTCTTGCATCAATGAAGTTGGCTTACATTGAGAACACATCCAGTATCTCTGTTCTTGCATCGATGAAATTGTTCTTGTGCCATGTTCAGCTTTCTGTTAGGGCCATTTGCACTGATTTTCCTTAATTCATCCTTATTTTTTTATTCCTCAGTTGAGAACACCAGAGGTTCCTCATCTCTGGCCAGGAAAATTCAGGGATGTGACAGTCTTGGTATTTTATCCCTTCCTTGCCCTATCTGACCTAGAAGATGTTCAAATTTCCTTGTTCAAAGAATCAGTCTATGGACTTATTTAGGCTAACTGAAGCTTGGGTGACCATGATCTCCACATGGTCAGATATAATAGCCACTGCAAAAATCAAGCACAAATTGATAGTATGAAATGATATATATGTTGGAAGGTGGTAATCATAATTCACTTTGATATGACAGTTTTAGAGATAGCATGTTGTCAGTGCATTGAACTTTTTAACAAAATGAATAAAATATTTTTAAACATTGTGGTGCTATTCCTTTGTTCCAGGAAGAAACACACACACACACACACACACACACACACACACACACACACACACGGATCAATAAAATCAGTGTTTGATGGTGTTGAGCACTATGCTCCACATGAAGCTTCCTAGAAGTATAGATGACTTCTGTGTACTTGTACTCATTTTCTGGCACATTAGAAGGCAGCTTAGAAGACCAAATAAGTGTTCAAGGTAACATTAAAAAGTTGAGAGTAAGATGGGGGGATGGAAAGGAGCTGGCTAGAAGGAATAACTTCAAATGTTCTGTAGCACAGTAGGCTAACTATGATTGAGAGTTTATTGTGTATTTCAAAATAGTTAGTAGAGAGGATTTTGAATGTACCCAACACAAATGATAAATGTTTAAGATGATGGATATTCCAATTACCTATTTCTGATCGTTAGACATTGTATACGTGTATTAAAATGTCACATTGTACCATATATATATATATAAATAATTTTGTGCAAATTTTAAAAGTTTAATTTACAATATAGTTTTAAAACTTGAAAAGTTTGAAAGAAAGCCAAAGATCTAATTGAGCCAGTCTTGTTTCTTTTGACTGCTTAGTACATTGAAGAGTCCAAAACAGTGAGTTAGGAAAGACTGCTATAAAGTAACCCGAAACAAAATCCAAAAATTGCCAAATAAGGGGCATGATTTATCTTTGTTAGAAACATTAAATTGTTCTTTGAAACTTATAGCCCCAATATTGACAGTAACCCAGTAAGTAAACAAAAGAAAACCAGTAAGGCTTCAGTGGTTCACATTATAAAAATATAGTTTCCCTTGAACAAAAGTTACCACATTTTCCATGTTAAAACTTTTCTTGGGTTAAATGCTTTTCTAAGCTGATCTTCTATTGTGATTAGCTCTCAAACATTTCTCTCTTTCAGTTGAATACTGCTTCTTTTATGGACCATAGTCATTCCAAAATATCTACATATTTCTATTTCTGCAAAATGGACTTTTCACTCTGATTTCCTTTTTGTTTATAGTTACTAATGCGTAACATAATTTATCCTTATGTCCCAAGAGAAAAACAATAAATTAGAATTATTTTAAATTTCCCATAAATGGTTTACCATATTTATGTGTACTTTTATTAGTCGATTAAAAAATCTGCTCTTTAGAGGTTTTGATGCTCACAATATTATGCTTCAATATTAAATATATTATAAAGTATTATTCCATATCAGTTAATAAGTACTGAAAACCTTCGGATGACATAGAATCATAATATGTACTTAAAGAAATGCAACAATCACACAACATAGGTTCTGTCTTGTAATAGTTTTGTTCTTAAAAATTGATAAGAATTTACATAGCAAAGCAGAAAAAAATATATTTTCTGAATGGAAGCTAAGAACTGAGGGTGAAAGAAAGCCCAGTTCCTTCTTTCTTGCTTTCTTGTTTGGATTCTCTGGATTAGAATTGGTAATAGGTCAGACGAATCTGTCTAAGATAAATCCTTCAAAGCTGAGAGAACGATATGTCCCCAGAGAATTATTTTACTTTACGGGGACATAATCTGAATCTGAGTTCATGCCAAATCTACTTACAGATTCAGGATGGCTTTGGGTTACTCCATGCTGGAGTTTTAACAATTTTTCCTTAAATATGGCTTTTTTTTTTGCCTTCATTATGACTGAAAAATGATGATAGAAATTCAGATTTTGCAAAATTAGTCATATATCTAGATGTAAAACATAGGAATTTACCATTCTCAACAAATTATATTGACATTTAAGATGGTGTCACAGGCAAAAGTAAATAGCCAAATTTGGATAATTTAGCTTAACTTTTTCTAATTGTTTTAAAATATTTTCCTAAAGTATGATGTCCTTTTTAATGCAAAATACTTCATATTTATGTTGAAAACAAATAAATATTCACTTATAAAAGACTGATTATATTAATATCATCATTACTATTTAACTAGATTGACAATTTAAGTCCAGTTACTATACTACCATATTGGAGTCATACTTACAACTATTAGAGGATAAGACTTCAATTTTTATTAGATACTGCTGATTACAATTTAATACTATATTTTGAGATAAAAGATAAATATGAAGACATTAGCTAAATCAGCAATATTAATTGTTAGTTATTTCTCACATTTTGTTTTTATAAAGATTACTTTAGAAAAAGAATAACCTGAATGTATTTTTATTTGATTTTGATTTATTTCCTCCAAATTATGACTAATAGGTGAATTTTAATGCATATCTTGATTAAACTTTACTAAACTTTACCTTAGTAATTATATCTCAGATCTCAATAAGTATTGTAGAAAAATATTTTTAAATCATCATAAATGATATACATGATGTAGTAAGAGGAAAAGTATATTAGTCAATATGTGGAAATACTGGACATATTTCAGATGTAAATAAGTATTAATTTGATCTACATTTTTATTTGGCAATAAGCGCAGGAAATCATTAATTTTAAATAGAAACTAAATATAAAGATCTTTGAACCTTTCATAAAAAGAGGTTGAAATTAATCTCAATGTACTTATTAATTTTTTCTTCCTAAATTTTAAAATATTTTCAGAATTTAGAAAATCTAGGTTTTTTATTATTCAGAACTTTTATAATACTAAGTTCAAATTTATTCCACTGCCAATTTTATATTTTTGAGGATTATGTTTCTAGGAACCCAAGGTACAAAGAATAATTTCGACCTTGTCATAATAGATGACTGTCTTTCCCTTCTTTTTCATGTCATGGTACCCTGACAGGACCTGTGCTTTTCATATCCCTTTGTCTCTTGGTTTTGCTATTGTTTTTGTTTGTTTGTATTTTTTGTTTTAGCCAAACACTAAATAATGGAAAAAAGGAAATAGGCCCATTAGAAAATTTTCTGTGCTGAATCTTTTAAGAGAAAGTGTTCTCAGAACAGAGGATTAGCATGGCATTTACATAGAGCATTGCAGTGATATTAGTACCTTGAAAATGCATTTTGTCCATGGATGCACTTATTTTCACTTTTACCTAATATTTAAGTTTAGATAGCTAAAATTAAATACTGTGCTGTAAGCCATTGCAACTATTTTCAAGGGTGGTGTTGTAAAGCCAAGCAAGCTGTGCCTCATACAGACCTTGATTATTGATTCTTCTGGCTATTCATAGCAATTTAAAGTGGTTTCAGAAGAATGCTTAAAGTTGGGGTCATTGTAGCCCACATAGAATGTTGATGAACACAGGGTGTGTGTGTGTGTGTGTGTGTGTACATATATATATATATATACACATATACACACATATGTATGTATGTATATATATATATTAACTATATATAAATTTTTTCTCTAAATTTTGATGCAACACAGTATGTGTCCTTTGTGATTTCTGAAGGTACTTTTAAAATAGAATATTAAATTATTGTTTGAAATTGTCAAACACTGTATATATTTCTGGTGTATTATATACAGTCAATGATTTATAAAATGAAATATAAGTGAAATAAAGATCACACTCTGAAAAATTCTAGCCGTGTTTGAGATGCCATTTTCTTTCTGCCATATGTTTCTTTTGAATTGGTACTAGCTTGTCCTCAGATAAGATGAAAATCACACCCTTGTCCTCATACTTTGATTACTGAATCTTAGTGCTCAATGAATGAATTGTTCTGGCCACAAAACGCAAGGCCTGGGGCAGTTAAGTTTTCTTGGTCTTCAGCCTAAGGTAATCTGACCCTTTCTAGAAGTACTTCCCATCTGCACACATGAAAGGGCTCTGTCTTTAACCATTACAATGGCTTTCTGCTTTACTTTAAGAAAAGTTTTGTAAATCAAGAAAGCTTTTGTAATGTGTTCCTTTAATCTCTGCTTGCTTCTCTCTATTCTTTTTATTTCAAAGTTTAATCAGGAAATTCTAACATTTTACAAGTTGCAAAGAAATAAAATGTTTGACTAATATAAATTGGAACTCTGAAATGTAAGACAAATTACATCCATAAATACCAGTCTATTATTTCTCTCCAAGAGGGCTGGAAATTATGACTATAAAGAACAGATCTGAAATTATTTTGTCTTTTTAGAAAGATGATGCAATGAAATTTTAAATATACTTTTTACTCTTTGTAAATTATTTTTCATTGCTTTAAGTTATTAATCTTTTGGATTAGTTCATATTGCCTTGAGATTTCAGATATTGGATACTGAAGAATAGAATGCATGGCTGTTTTTGGTACCTTGCTAAAGCAAGCTAAAGCAAATTATATAAACATAATAGGGTCCATACTTTGGGTATGATTTTTTTTTTTTATTTGAGGTTCTGGGGATTGAACTCAGGGCCTCATGCTTGCTAGGTATGTGCTGTGTCACTGAGCTATATCCCCAGTCTTGTGTTTAATTTTTATATAGCTGGTTTAGCCCCTTACTCACCAATGCATTTGATAATAGTGCACATTATTTTTGTCCACTTCTTTCACTATAAAAATGCACACATTTAACTATCCTCATTTGTTGGTTAAGTACTTTGTAAAATCACTTTGTAAAATAACTATTGTACATATTCATTTGATTTTTCAAATAAAAGTAACTTTTTAGCTATCATGTTTGAAATCTGTGCTTTTCATATACTATGTTCTGTGGAGTACATTCAATAATGTCATTTTTTTGTGACAATGAGAAAATTAGATGTTAAATTAAGGAGCCAGTAACCACCATAAACCATTTCTGAGGCTCATAAACAATTATAAATTTTATTCTTTACACTGCAGGTAACAGACATTGTATTAAACACTTGAGATTTCCTCCATTTTTTAAAAAAATGTGCTCATTTAAACAAATTAACATTTTTTTAAAGCAACCTAAATTTATTGAGTAAATAAATTCAATTCAGTATTTTTAACTCATTGTGTAAATGAATTTATTCTGTACCCTGAAATTTACTATGCCTTAAAAAAGAAAGCATCATTTTCTAGTTATACTTGGATGCTTCACTATTTAGCTAAAATTGGTGAATTTTTGTTTTTTTTAACAAAGAGCATAGGTTGTGCAAGATTTTGAGAACAAGGAAAGAGGCTTAATAAAACAGAAGCTTAGACTCTGCTTAAACACCCTGTCTTCTATGCTAATCTCCTATTTACAATGACCCATTACGAATATTTAAATGGTAGGCAGCATGCAGCCCAGATTTAAAGAACATATGGGTACAGTTATCCTGGTTAAAATGGCCAACGTGCCTTGTATTGTGTATGGAAGATAACAGGACAGGTGGTAATCCGTCTTCACGGAGTGGAGACAGCTGGTATTTTCCGTAAACTGAAGCAGTCTTTTTCAATGTAGTCTCACCTCACAGCTGATATGTTGTTGCATATTAGTATAATTTAAAACATACAGTTTTCTGTCCGGTACAAAAAGCACCTCATGGCACAGGCATAAATGGGGAAAATACAATATATATATATATACATACGTACATGTATATATATAGATAATATACATTTACATAATATATATTTATGTAATATATATCCTACTTTTAATTTGAAAGCGTTCAGTATCAATTTAATCATTTTATAACTAAAATACAAATTATCTTTAGATACTTCTATAAAATAATTTTCCTTCAAACTTGGCAAAGGAATTCTTTTCTCTGTTTGCCATACTTTCCAAAATTATATTAGCAGGAAAAATTATTAGTTCATGCCATCAAAATATATATGTTAAATTTAGTTTTTAAAACAGTTTCTCATCTTGTAAACAACTTCTCTTTTTTTTATACTAAAAAATAGACTCACCAGACAAATAGTAGAATCAAAATAGCAGAATATCTCAGTGTCTGGTTGAAAAGGACTGTTTAACATGTTTGAGATAATGTCCTACAAGGAGGAAGTAAAATGTGTTGGATTTTAGGTGTACTGCAAATGGAGGCTTCATGTTGTGTACAGGCCATTTCAGATTCCAATTACTCCCTTAGAAAACTGTAAAAATTTTGACAGGGTTTTCAATTGCAGTGGCCATATCAGTTGATTTAGTCCATCTCAAAATTCCCAAAGGCAAGTTTAGGTTAAAGGTCAGGTTACTGGTGCATGGCACTCTTACTCATTTTAGTAAGACTGGAATCAGCAGTTTCGAACAGCACACTGGGCATTATTTCCATTTCTCCTGTCCATGTATCCCACAGACAGTATCACTAATGCAGTCCATATCTGTAAGAGGTCAGTAGGACTGATCACCAAGGAACTGAATGAACTAGTGAGTTTAGACATGGTATGTCCTTATTTATCCAGACGTAGATGCTCTGACGTTAGCCTAAACACTCAAATTCAGTTTTGTAAATTCTGTGTCTTGAGTTTTCATACATTAATTCTGTTTAAAAAAATTGCTATGTTCTACAAAAGTAGTTTTAAAAACTATAGATGTTATTTCAACAATTGATTGCCATAGGTTGGATTTCTGAACCTTTTCCAAATTTGAGTCTAATTATGTGTCATTGCTTTTAATTTCTTTCTTATCTGTGGCCCCATGTAATCATTTTGTAAATTTTGCCTTCATCGTATGTGTTATTGGAATAGTTGCAATTATTTAGAGCAGTGACCAACTGGATGATCTTTTTCACCTAACTTTCTTCTCAGGGTGGAATTACCCCTAGGCCCTGTTTTCTGAAGGTCTAAGTGATTCTCACAGTTTATTCTGTTTCTGAATCACCTGACTGGTTTGTTAATACCTGAATTACTGGGTGGCAGCCCCAGATCTTCTGATTTAGCAGGTGTAAGATGGGGCCTGAGTATTTGCATTGCTAACAATTTCCAGGTATGGCTGATAAAATTCAGAGATGACATTTTGAGACCCTCTGCTATAGAAAATACTCTTTAACATTGCTTTTAGCTTATTTCAGTTAGACCTCACTTTTTAAGACAGTGACATGCAATGTAATAGGAAAAATGTACTGGGAGTAATACTTAGAATATTTGTCATAATACATGTGTGAGCCATTGTAAAAACATTTGTTATTTGATTTGGGAGGGACATTTATAGAAGCCACTGCCATTTCCTTCTACTTGTTATTTTTCTTCTCCTAGTTCTTTCTGTCCCAGTTCTCTGTGAAATAATAAAAAGAAAAATAACAGAAATGTTAAAGTAGACACAAAACTACTTGGCATTTGCATATGTCATGTATGTAATAAATGAATATGAGGCACCTTTGATACATATGAATGGCTTGAAATCTCAAATTAACAAGGACTTTATATTGTAGATCCTAGATCCCCATAGGATTCTTTTTTTTTTTCCCCCCCTTGCGGTACTAGGGATTGAACTCCGGGGCATTCTACCTCCGAGCTATACCCCCAGCCCTATTTTTTATTCTTTATTTTGAAACAGGTTCTCACTAAGTTGCGGAGTGCCTCACTAGGTAGCTGAGGCTGGCCGCGAACCCGGATCCTCCAGTCTCAGCCTCCCGAATGCTGGGATTACAAGCGTGCGCCACCACGCCTGGCTGCCCCGTAGGATTCTTGATAAACATGCATACACTATCAGTTGCTTTATACAATGAAAACCGTTCATTTTGCACTGCAAATTTACTGTCTCTCATACTTCTCTCACTGAAGATTATATTTTATTCTTAAAGTATAAAACATTAAGTTTCAAGAGCATTTTGAAACCCATGTTTTTCTTTTCAATATCTTTATAAAATGTTACTATGGAAGTCTGACTTTGCATTAATTAAAATAATGTCATTCTCTTTTTGGACATCATTGATTTTTACTGTCAAAAGTATCAGAATCAATTTAGGGTAACAAATAGTTAATTAGTAAAAATTGATAACAAATATTAAAGTGATTTTATACCATTTTAATTGCATAGCATATGACTTTAAAATGAAATAACTCTTTCAGTAAACACGTTGGTAGTACTGAAAGTAAACTTTTTTTCCCCACACATTTTTCCTTGGAATTCCCTTTTGTCCTTGATATAATTGATATAAATACCCAGTAAATACCTTTATTCCAAAGAAGAAAGGGATGGGAGTGTTGCTCAGTGGTAGAGTGCTTGACTGAGATTCAGGAAGACCTGATTAGATCCCCAACACTGCCTCCCCCACCAAAGGAAACGAGAATAGCAATTTATTGCTTTTCAATGTGATGATTTAATATATTAGTAGACCAGAATATGCACAACCAGAAATAGATTATTTTGTTGCTTAGAAATAAAACTATCATCTAAAGATTCCTTAAAGAGTGTGTGATTAGAGAAAAAAAATGTTATTCTTAAGACATGTCCTTGAATTTTATAATATATTTGCCTTTTATCCCAGACGAATTAACGTTCCTGTTCGTAACTCTCAGACAAAACTTATCTATTTAACAGCAGAGAACTCACATGGGCTACATTTTGCTTTCTGACCCCAATATATAGATGTTTTTAAACAACATGAGAATTTTAACTTAGTACTTCCTGTGACGTGAATATAATTTTTATCTATATGACATTTTTATTCTGACTTTCTAAACAATTCTCAAATTAATGTGAATGTTATCTTCTTAAAAAAGAGCATATTCTATAATTCTAAACTATATGGACCAAGGTAAAGACTGACTCTCATAGGGCACAGTGAACACTAAATAAACAGAAATATCCATGCTAAATACCATTTTCCTATCCTGAGTTGCAGAGTTTCATAAAACACAGATATTAGAAGAAGCATGAACCATAATTGTGTTTTCTTTTTTTTTTTTTTTTTTTTTTTTTTTTTGCGGTACTGGGGATTGAACCCAGGGACATTCTACCTCCGAGCTATACCCCCAGCCCTATTTTTTATTCTTTATTTTGAAACCGAGTCTCATTAAGTTGCGGTGTGCCTCACTAGGTAGCTGAGGCTGGCCGCGAACGCGGATCCTCCGGTCTCAGCCTCCCGAATGCTGGGATTACAAGCGTGCGCCACCACGCCCGGCTTGTGTTTTCTTTTTTTAATCATCTGCATACCTGCAATTTAAATCATTCTTACAATGGCAATAAATTTTGGTGTTGTTTTAAGTTTAATGCTACTATTTTTGATTTTGGAATAGGGGAAATGTAATTTTTAATGCTCATTTTCATTATATTCCTAAAATTGACTTTTTAGAATATGGAGTGCATTTAAAGTTTACATTTTGTCTATATACAAAGGCTGACTGAAAAAGTCTATAAGGAAGGTTTTAGCAAGTGCCAGAGCACAGTTTATCCCGATATTCCATTCAAGTCATGCAAGCTTTTCTCTGTGCAGTAAAAACTGTCCTCATCACTGATGTCTCATGTACTTCTCAATGCCTGGTATAGTGGAAAGGTTGGTTATCTAGTGGTAGGAGAGGTCCAATATCTTCCAATAGAGAGAGATGCTCACAGCATGTGATTCTAATGAACTCAGAAAGTGGTAAAGGAAAAAGAACCATAAATAGTGCCTGTACAGTACTTTTTCTACTTTCAACTAGCCTTTAATAAATTCATTTTAAATAGTGTTCAGACTTATTGATATCTCCCGCACATGAGTCATCATTTATGAACCCTATCTTTTGCAAAATTGCATATTTACCACATAGTTTCTGAAAGACAGTGATGTTTAGCAGTCTCTTAGTTTTGGAACTGTGCCCTCTGGACACCAGCTAGAGTAGGAAATAGCTAGTTTTCTTGATGGTAGGTTATTTTTGTAAAAATTAGACTTATGTTATAACTAAATACAAATAAATTGAATAAGGGAACATTCTGAATTTGGCAATGGTTGCAGTATGCTATAATAATTGATAGAAAACTGAGACAGAAACAAATTTTTATTGAATATTAATTCAGTTATAAATATATTTTTTCACTAACAAGTTTCTTTGATGCAAGCCAGATTAAATTAGTGACTATAAAATTTTTAAGAAATACATCCTGGGTGTGGTAGCACATGCTTGTATCCCAGTACTTACTTAGGAAGCTGAGTCAAGAGCATCACAGGATCAGTGAGCCTCAGTTACTTAGTGAGGCCCTCTGCAACTTAATGAGACCCTGTTTCAAAATTTAAAAAAAAAAAAAAAGGCTGGTGGGGTATAGCTCGGAGGTAGAATGCCCTTGAGTTCAATCCCCAGTAACATACACACACACACACACACACACACACACACACACACACACCATTGTAAGTTTTTAACTTTTTCAGTTTTTATACTTTTGGCCATTTTAAAATTTCTTCTTTTATTATTATATTTCCATTAAATGACAATTCCATTGGGTGGCATGCCGCTTAATCTCATTATTAAAAAAAAAAAAAAGTAAAAATTCTTAGGGGTCTTGTTATTCCTTTAACTGTAGGAATTGTTTGCATTAAAACTTTTTAATACTAAAACTTAAAAATAGATTTCCATTTTTAAAAATATTTTCTATATACCTTTTTTCCTTGATAATCTACATGTTATGAAATAAATGTACTCAGCTGGGACCTGATATAATTTTCTACAGACTGTCAAACTTGTCATGAATATACTCTAGATGTGAAAGAATAAAATTGGACAGTAACATGAATTATATCAGCTATGGCTCTCAAGTACACCTCTTCTCCTTGCTGTCAATGTATGCAGGACTATCACATACAGTTGTATGGTCTGTCTGTTCATCATAACAAAGGGAATTTGCTCGATGAAACAAGAGGTGTCTATCTTCCAGCTAACTCTGTTTCACCAACCAGGTTTGGAAAGCTGCATCTCAAAGATGGGCTTCCTTTCTGTTTTGCACTGTGCTAAAACGTAAGAACCCAAATCTTGAACTCTTCTATAAAATTCTTTGTACAATTTTTCATCAACTCTTTTCACTAAGCTAGACATATTCATTCATATTCTTTTCAGAGATTATGTTGCAGGAATGATTCTCAAAATATGGTCCAGAGAATCTTCCAGGCGTCTACAAGGTCAAAATCATGCATGGGTAAAAAGATCCATTCGAAGTTCGAGAGATACCAATGGATTTTAATATAACAGCTTACAAAAAGTTCAGTGATGTGGTTTCAAATTCCACATTATCACTAACATTTTAGAAATGTACACGTCAAGCGTTAGTGTAGTATGAAAGGAGAATATCCAAATTATTTGAACAGGATATTAAAATTCTACTCTCTTTGCCAACCACAAGTCTTCTGAAGCTCAATACTTTTCATACATTTTAACAAAGTAACATATATTAACTGGTTGAATGCAGAAGTAGAAGAATCCAGCTGTCTACTTGTTAAACCAAACATTTTAAAAAATCTTCAAAAATGGAAAACAATGACTTTGTGTGTGTGGGGGAGGGTACTAGGGATTGAATTCAGGGACATTCTACCTCTCAGGTGCATGACCCACTATTTTTAATTTTTAATTTTGAAACAGTGTCTTAAGTTGCTAAGGGCCTCGATAAATTGCTGTGGCTGGCTTTGTATTTGTGATCCTCCTGTCTCAGTCTGCCAAGTACTCGGATTACAGGTGTGCACCAACACACTTGGCTAACAATGATGTTCTTTTCACTTAATTTATTTGTTGTGGAAAATGTTATGCATTTATGCAGAGTAATTTTTATTACATAGTAAATTAGATATTTTAAATTTTCTCCATTTTAATTTCTAACATGCAAAATATCAACAGATATAATTACCATAAATTATTTTGAGATCCTCATATTTTTAAGGGTGCAGGAAGCTCTTTACACCAAACCATCTGAGAACAGCTGCTTTTAAAGTATCAGAATGTCTACCATTGCTTTGTTAAAAATGATTATGGTGCTCCAAGTGTTGTGCTGAGCGTACACATATATATTTGGTCCAGAAGAGTTGCTTATCTTAGGAAAAATGTATCTGAACCTCCTGTTTTTCAAGGATCACTTCAGTTTTCACATTTGATTCATCAAAAGCCAGCCTACAGGTGCAGATGTGTTGACTCAACTGGGCAAACATGGAGAAAAGCTGCATCGAAAAGGCCACAGCAGTGACTGTCAGGATGGTTTTAATTAACAGTAAAGGCACTATTCGTTCCATTTTGTGTGCACTTCAAAATGTTAGTTTTCCATTGAGATGGCTCACAGATGAGGCACTACTTGAGCTTGGTTGAAATGCAGCTGTGACATATGCTTTTTAAAGAAGACAGGAGAGAGGAGTTGGGGCACACGATTCCATGTGAATTAGGAGCTGTTTTATGAGATATGTTGGACAGCTGGTTTGTTCATAATGAATGTCAGAGAAAACCTAATATGGCAGGGAGGATCTTAGAATCCTGGTATAAGAATGTTCTTGTTAGTTATAGCTGTGTGTGCATGAAATAAACAAAAACAAAATAAAAATTATAAAAAAATTAACCACATTTATAAAATTCATAGACTTTCATTAAAATTATGTTGAACTGTATGATGAAATAGTCCTACCATCATACTTAGTCTTGATGGCCATGCTATTCTCTATAAAAGGCAGTCCATCACTGTGGCTAAAACACTGGCTTTGAAGTGCATCCGACATCCTTAGATCCAAATCCTGCCTCCACCATTAAATTGACTGTGTGTTGGCAGTTGACTTTATTGCAGTAAGATTTGGTTTCTACAACAAATAATGAGTGATACTACTACTCTTAACATTTTATTGCTTATATTAAATCACTTTGATTATGAAATATATAGTACCTTGTTCATACCAAATGTTTATTTATATTAATATTTGTGAATGTGTATATATATATATTTTTCCAGGTATACTCATTTATCAATTTATTTAGTCTTCAATATCAGTAGGAAAGTTTTAAGGTTGGAGATGTGTGTGTGTGTGTGTGTGTGTGTGTGTGTGTGTGTGTGTGTGTTTGTGTCTGTCTGTCTGTCTAGAGTTTAAACATTCCAGAGTTGCCCGAGTTCCCAGAAGTATGGTGTAAAGGCAGAAACCAAATCGATTGTATTGTGGTTATTTACAGGTGGAACAATAGTAACCTCTTGGGGGTCTAAGAAGTACTGAATCTAGTTTCAGTTCATAATTAATGATAAAAATGTAATCTCTCATAACTGAATATTTCTTTTAAGAGAAATTCTTGTTTTTCCTGTAGCACCCTTATGCTTTACCTTTAAACACGACAGAAATCACTTAGGGAATTATATAGACATGAGACCCTGAGTGAGTGTGACTTTTTTATTTGTGTCATAGTACGTGATCCATCAGTTGAAATGAATGGAATTGTGTTTATTTGAAACACAGATACTGGTATGAGAGAGGAACACTTTTATTTGTTTAATGAATGAGAGAAGGAATTTTTTAATAAATAAAGATAACCACACTTAAATGAAGTAGAAATTACTAATTCTGGTGGTCTATTATTTTTGTGAATTCTATTCTGAGAAAAACAACAAGGTGCCGATGCCTGCGTGAGTCCATGCATTTTTTTGGATATGTGTATGGACAGCCTCATAAGGCTTGCATTCTCTTTTGGTGATTCACAATTTCCAATTTGTTTTAACATTTACTAAGAGCATGAAATTCTCATTTCCTTTGAGAGTTCATTTATCCAGTCCCAATTCCTAATAGACATGAAAATAGTTTGGGTAGTGTTTTATTCAGCTGTTCTGTTGCTGTGACCACAATACTCTACAAGAACAACTTACAGGAAGAAAGGTTTATTGCAGTCTCATGGATTAAGAGGTTTCACCCAGTAGGGTTGGCTTGGAGGCATTAAACTACAGTGGTAATGTGGTGGTGACAGCAGTGTTAGCAATACTGGCAGGTAGTAGAGAGATTCAGCTTTCACATAAAAACTGCCAGAAACAGGAAGAGGGAGAAGAGGGGGGCTGTGGCATACATAGTACCCAAGATCACACTCCCTATGACCCATCTTCTTCAGCCATGCCCACCTCTGAATCTTGCTGGATTAGGGGTATGCTTTTGACACATGAGCTTTGGGGGGGCATATAAAATCCAAACCATAACAGGTAGTAGAGGGGATATTGATGGTTGGTGACATTTTTTCTTTCTCCCTAGTTACAGCTTTCCATGGATAGATCTTAATTGCCTGAAGAAAGAATTGAAATTTGGTCTCAGTGTAGTAAATTTTGATGTACTTGATGTCATGAAGTGCCATAGTACATAAAAGTTTGTCAAATGTATTAAATGTTTCATTCAGTATTGCTGTTTGATGAATAGTATCATTGCTTCAGAATCTCTACTCAGTGATCTTAGGCCTACTGAAATAGTTCACACTCTTTGGTATGAGCTGAGAGATGGATAGATAGATAGATAGATAGATAGATAGACGAATAATAGTCATAAAACAAATGTACTCACAT
The DNA here is from genome assembly GCA_004027655.1 of Graphiurus murinus. NCBI lineage: Eukaryota > Metazoa > Chordata > Mammalia > Rodentia > Gliridae > Graphiurus > Graphiurus murinus. Next base: position 90,785 of record PVLC010001532.1, on the reverse strand, counting down.
TAGCTAACATTAATTGAGCACTGTCAGGTGCTGTTATAAATGCTTCATATGGAATTGTTCTGTTGTTTCATATAACTAAGTTTTTAATTTTTAAAAAAATAATTGATTTCATTCTATAGATCAGAAAAGCATTTCAGGATGATCAGTTAATGTACCCAAAGCTACTTCATTTGTAAATAGCAGGGCCTGAATTTGAACCAAGATATTGTAAACTGTGTTCTTCTTCTCAATACATTTATTATTTGATCTGTCTAAAATAAGTAAGCATTTAAAAATATCCTTGCAAGATATACTTATAAGCTTCTTTTTTATTGCCTCAGTGTTCTTTTAAAGTAAATATAAATTGGCTCATTTTATACTTCTTTAAAAAAAATGGAGATGAAAACAAGTGTGGTGTCAGATTTTTCTCCTCTCACATGCTTTTATGTGAAATATCCCTTTGAAGTTAAGCTGGAAGGCAGGTGTTGGGTACGGGCGCGTTGCAGGATGAAACTTCCACAAGGAAAATAGACTAAATATGGAGAAAGTATTTAATTGTTTAGTAGCTAGCACTTTCTCTTGGCCAAGTTGGAAAGCCATAATATTTATGGTATATGATGTATGTAGCATTTGAAGGCATAAAAGAGGATGCAAAAGAATGTACCTCTTTGAGGATTATAGTAATAGAAAGTGGCAAACATTAAATATATAATTTATAGGTTTAACTTATATATTTGCATATATTTGAAGAGAGTTATGTTTCGATGTGCCCCATTAAATTATGGGTAACTGTACCTATGGGAGAAGCTCTCAAAACCCTGTATTTATGAACAGATAGCTTTTAAAAATATTTTTCTACTTGACCATAAGGACATCTTTCTGTGGCTGAGGAGTGAAAAATAAAATTAAGTCAAGGACAGTGAAAGTCTATTATTTAGAATTTTAAGATCATGCTAGAAAATATTTCAGTTTTAATACATGCTTACATTTTTCCTTCTTTAGAAAGTTTGTATTAATATGCCCTCTTGAAATGCAAAATGAATTCTTTATCACATAAATAAAATAAAAATTTATACTGTTTTTTTTTTTGTTGTTGTTGTTGTACTAGGGATTGAACCCAGGGCATTATACCTCCAAGCTACACCTCCAGTCCTATTTTTTTTAATTATTTATTTTGAAACAGAATCTCACTAAGTTTTGGAGAGCTTCGTTAAGTAGCTGAGGCTGGCCCTGAACCCAGATCCTCTGATCTCAGCTTCCCAAGTACTGGGATTATAAGCATGTGCCACCACGCCTGGCTAAAAATTTATATATTGAAGAAGAGTTAAAGTTCTTCTTTGTGTACTGAGGACAACAGAGGAATAGAGAAGACAAATCAGTTTGATTTAAAAATATTTCTCATTACCTAATCATTGTAAGCCAAAAAAGGCATATATTCTCTATGGAATTAGTAATCCTTGGAGCTAAAATGGATTTTAAAAGTATCCTTTGATTTCACATGTGATCGTGTATTAAAATATACTTCTGTTTCTGCACATATTAAAAATGTAAGCATATATTTTATTTTACTTATTTTTTAGGGCTTCTTATAAAATTCTAAGTATTTGTTTCATGGAATCTAAAAATATTTTACTCCCACAATAGCTTTGAAAATCATCAAAGATGCCAAAATATACAATGGTCATGGATCTGTGGCACTGGTGATGGTCTGAGTTCTCTCACTTTCTGGCAAGAGAATTGCCTTGGTATTTATCAAGCACTCTAGGACTTTGAGATGGACCCAGAGTCCAGTCAAATAAAATAAAACATAATCTCCTTGAAAGAAAATACAATTTTAAAATAAATGTAACTTCCTGGAAAGAAAAGAAAATTTTATAAGACAATAAAATACAGTTTCCTGGAAAGAACTGTAAAGGACACTTAGATTTCATCAAACCCTGTCTTGCCCCTCCCCCTTCACTATGAAATGACAAAAAGAAAACAGTGAAAAAAGTGGCCACTAAAATGGAAAGATGGGCAATCACAAAAGTTATTAATGCAGGCATTTGATGGGGTCTAATCTACCTATGGAGCAGTGTATTCTGTCAAGAAAGAGGAGCTAATGCATCTTCTAAATATCCAAAGACAGGAGCCAATTTATGCCTGTCAGGCCTCACTTTTCACAGACTTAAATCACTCCTGTGAGGGAGTGACACATGACTCCCATTGTAGTCAAATTTCCCTCTTGAGTTTAGTCAAAAATAATTTTAAAAGCTTTCTGACAATTTAAAAGAGCATTTTAAAATAAATGGTATTATTTAAAAAATCCCCACTGGATATGAGAAATTATCCACAATTAGTAGTACGTTTTAATATTTTACATTGCTTCCCTTTTATATTTACTATATTTTAGAGGAATATTTCTTCAAGGTGTACTGCCATCCATTATTGAACCTTTTTTTTCTTTCTAAATGTTGAAGAGTTACGTAAAACTTTTGCTGTCTGTAGTCTAAGTGAACTTAACATTACTATTTTTGTTGGCTGAATGGAAATCCATGATGCTATTTCATTGGTTAATTAACTTTCTAATACTTGCAGGTGTGGCATCTGCTGTGTTCTTGATTGTCATGGCATAATGAAATTGTGGGCTGGAAGACATGACTGTGCTCTTTCTCCTCCCCATTATATTTCTTATGCAAGCAATATATCCTACTTACTTCAGGTCAGCATGACATTGTGTGCAAAATTACGTACTGTGTTGGAACAGATGAGACATCGCCATACATTGCTCCTGTGGATGCAAATTGCCACTTATCTGAAAAGGATTCTCACAATAACTGAACAGCAATTTCTCTCTCTGTAGCCAGGCTGTTAGTGTCTCAATGCTGGGATAATAAGAAGGAGACAGATGAGATGAGTAGATGTTACATTTCATTTTTCTATTTATCTTCTTTTTTGTAACTTCCGTAAATTACTACTTAAATTTTTTCTTTTTCCCAATTCCTGTTCTTTTTTGTTTTAGGACATGACATTTATTTTTGGTGAAAAAAAATATTGCTTTGTTTTGTATTGAATATGGACTAGACTATTCTGTAACTCAAGTAATATTTTAAAAAATACTTTTAAAATCAACTTTTAAACATTTGTACAATCAAATCATTTGGACATCTGCAAGCATTTTTCCATATACACTTATTTTTTAAAGAAAGTTTGTAGGCAAAGATAAAAGGAATGGAATGTCTGTCATTTTTGGAACTGCTGTTTTTTGTTTTTTGGAAAAGTCTAGGACCAGTATAGAAATATTTAGCAAGATGAAGATTTAAAGCATCAATGTATATATTAATATAAATATTTAGTGAATATGACCACAGATTTCATTAAGAACATCTTGCAAGTTCTTTCATCAGATCTACAGTTTAAGAATCTTAAGAGTTTATATTCTTAAGCCTACCAAAATATTCTGAAATGTTCAACATAATATTTTTATGATCCAAGAATATGCATACACACAGAGAATTAAATATTTATTAATAATTTCCTTTTTCTATTAAACATACATACACATTGAAGAATAAAATAAATCATGAAATAATCCTAAATATATGAAGATTTTTACTGGTAAACCAAGTTAAATATTAATTTAACAACTGCTTGTTAATATGCTGGTATTTATTCTGTCTTTAAAAAGTGCAATCACATGTAAGTGAATTTTCTTTTTTCTTGTGGCTGAACCTTGAATTACCATGTCTTCTTATTTTAGTGTTTTTCCTGTGGCAGAGGTCATATTTCTTAATGCCAAAGCCCAGAAATAATAGCCTCACACATCTGCAGTCCCAAGGGCTTATTTTGCCCATTGCCCAGAGAGCAAGCAACCTTAGTACTCAGACTATGCTTGTAGACAACAAGCCTGAATATGTCCACAGTGGTATTTGAAAGCAATAGACTTTTGTAAAAGATCTCATAATTATTTGCATGTATCTCATTGCCTAAATGCCCACTCTAACCTATCACAGTGACAGATTCTTAGACATTGCCTTTATTTCATAGGATGTGTGCTTTTTTTGTGTGTGTGTGGTACTGGGGATTGAACTCAGGGGCATTCTACCTCTGAGCTACACCCCCAGCCCTATTTTTTATTATTTATTTTGAAACCGAGTCTCACTAAGTTGCGGAGTGCCTCACTAGGTAGCTGAGGCTGGCCGCGAACCCGGATCCTCTGGTCTAAGCCTCCCGAATGCTGGGATTACAAGCATGCGCCACCACGCCTGGCTGGATGTGTGCTTTTAAAAATGATGTTATTTTTAAGTAAATAATCACTGTTTTCTAGTAAGTAGTCAAACAAGGAAAGAAATGGTGATTAAAAGTTCATAAATATATGCTATCATTGGCATTTCTTTTACCATTTTAGTCAAAGTACCATGTCTGATATTAGCCTTTGAATATGAGATCTTTATTTTTTTAAGTTTTGGTGTTGGGATTGAACCCAGGACCTCCTCTATGCTAAGCATGTGCTCTATAATTGAGTTATACTTCCAGTCTTTGTTTAATTTTAAAACACTTTTCACATCCTGTAGTCATTTTATAGCAATACTATACACACACACATACACACTCACACACACACACGTATGTGTGTGTAAACTAATATAGGTAAAATATATGTTAATAGGGTAAACATATCTGGTATCTCAAATTCCTAGATACTGTAAAACACAAAAGTAAGAATGCATAAAGTAAAACTAAAGTGAGCTGAGCATGTTGGTGCATACCTGTAATCCCAGTACTTGGGAGGCTGAGAACGGAGGATCGCAGGTTCAAAGACAGCCTCATCAATCAGTGAGACTCATCAACCTAGTAAGAGCCTGTTTCATGTTGAAATTAAAAAAAAAAAAAAAAATGGGCTAGGGTTATAGCTTGGAGGTAGAATGCCCCAGGATCATTGCCCAGTACCAGAAAACATTTAAAAAAAAAAATAAATGTGAAATCTCTATAGTGTAGCATAATCATGTGCTCCTCTATTGAATATTGAATTACACAGAAATTACTCTTTACCATTATTTAAAAATATGTTACTATTTAGTAACAATCATTTCTGTAAATTGCCTAATCAAATCATTAGAGTTTGAGGGTTTTTTTAAATAAATAGTATAAGAAATTTTAATGTTTGCCAGGTATATGAAGTCATACAACATTATAGTTTTACGGGAGCTGAGATTTCTATTTTCAGAAAATGTAGTCACTATTTAAGTTGTCTCTCGGTTTCTAATTGCTTTCTCACTCAAAAAAGAACAAATGACATGTTCAGTCTATGAGCAGTATAGATAAAAACTACTAGGCAGATGTGGTGGTGCATTCTTATAATCTTAGTACTTGGGAGGCTAAGACAGGAGGACTGCAGGTTTGAGGCCTGTCTCATCAACTAAGTGAGACCCTGTTTCAAAATAGAAAACTAAAATAGGGATAGGGATGCAGCTCAGAGGTTGAATGCCCTGTGTTCAATTCCCAGTACCAAAACAAAAACAGACAAGCAAAAGGCATTTTTTAATAATTAGCTAGTTCATGCCTGATACTAATCTTGGCACAGAACATTAGAAAAAAATCAAATTGTAAGTGAGAAAAAAAAAAATCACAAATGTGCTCACTCATGATTGTTGAGTGAGTCACCCTGGATTTTGGGGCATGCTACAATGTTGGTTCCTCTGGGTCTGCTTGGCTCTCTCTGGGATCATGTACACCATGAATACTTCAGTAAATGTTTTTCTCTTCTCTTTACAAAGTAACTGAAAATAGATGTGAGGGTATAAAAAGAGGAATCAGGGTGTGTGTGTGTGTGTGTGTGTGTGTGTGTGTGTATTTAAATTTGGAAACCAAGTATGAAATAAGCACTCTCCTGTAATTTTGCTTACTAAATATAATGTGTCACACACAAGTTTTAGTTCGCACTGTGTATTTCTTTTATTAACAGACATTTGGCAAATCCAGGTAAAGATTCTGATAACTCTTTTTTACATGAACTTTTCAGTCCTATTGAAGAATGAAGATCTCTTAGCGACATACTACTCTTTAGATTTTTAACTATGGCTATTATGTCTTCTTGTGTAGTATGTGGAATTGGGAATTTGCAACTTTATTGAAACAGAATGATATAAATGTTGTGTTTTGACAGCCTGTCATGATGGCTCATGCCTGTAATCCTAGTACTTGGGAGGCTGAGACTAGAGGATCGCAGATTCAGGTTTGAAGCCAGCCTCAGCAACTTAGTGAGACCCTGTTTCAAAAAAAAAAAATAATAATAATAATAATAATGACTGAGAGTGTAGTTCAGAGGTAGAATGCCCTCATGTTCAATCCCCAGTACCAAAATAAATAAATAAAATATATTAATTTTAAAGAAATATTATAGTGCCCTGTAATAAATAATAAAAGAATATAATGATAGTCTTTTAAAGGTGTGTTGTTGATAACTTAGTCTTCTTTCAAAATAAGTGCAAGCCGGGCGTGGTGGTGCACGCTTGTAATCCCAGCATTCAGGAGGCTGAGACCGGAGGATCCGGGTTCGAGGCCAACCTCAGCTACCTAGTGAGGCACTCTGCAACTTAGTGAGACCCGGTTTCAAAATAAAGAATAAAAAATAGGGCTGGGGGTGTAGCTCGGAGGTAGAACGCCCCTGGGTTCAGTCTCCAGTACCGCAAAAAAAAAAAAAAAACCCAAAATAAGTGCAAAATGTAAATTCTCCCATAATTGCATCTCATTAATGTATGATTTTAATTAAACTGTTCTGAGGCTGAGACCGGAGGATCCAGGTTCGTGGTCAGCCTCAGCTACCTAGTGAGGCACTCCGCAACTTAGTGAGACTCGGTTTCAAAATAAAGAATAAAAAATAGGGCTGGGGGTATAGCTCGGAGGTAGAATGCCCCTGAGTTCAACCCCCAGTACTGCAAAAAAAAAAAACAACCCAAAAAACAACAACAAAAAAAACCCTGTTCTTTAAGTTGTAAAAAGTCAGCTGATGAATACATCAACTAAATGATAACTATGCTAACTACTTGGGACTTGGGATGTATAGAGATACATTCTAACTCTTGACTTCTGAATGTACTCCTGGCCTGGAAATTCCTTTTGATATGTTTATGGTTCCCAGACTTGTCTGCACACTGGAACCACCTAGGAGAGCTTTCTAAATATACAAAGCTTGTGTTCTTCCCCCAGAGTCTGGGAATTAATTAGGTTGAGGTGTGGCATGGGCCTTGAAATTTCTTAAAGGGCCCAGGTGATTCTATTGCCTGAGTAAGTTTTGGAATCACTAGTGTAGACTATCAAGGTACAAACATAGGAAAAGTTGAAGACTTATCGCTTCCACAACCCCAAATTATTTCCCTACAGAAAGCACAGCTATGGGTAGGTGGACACACCTAATGTATGTGTGGGAATGTATATTCTTCCACTCCTATAGGCGTATGGTAACAGTGAATCATACAGAGTTGCTGCTTTTTCTCACCCTTGCTATGGTGGCCTCATTCAGATGAAAACTAAAAATTATTTTTGTATAGGCACACATGGTAATTGATGGGATTAGTAATGCATCTAGTTCATACTTTAAAGACCTAGTAGCCAGGTACATTGGCACATGCCTGTAATCCCAATACTTGGAAGGCTGAGGCAGGAGGATCACAGGTTCATGGCCAGCCTCAGCAATTTAATGATGCCCTCCACAACTTAGTAAGACCTTGTTTCAAAATAAAAATATAAAATAGGGCTGGGATGTAGCTCAGAGGTAGAATGCCCCTGGGTACAATCTGCTGTACCACAAATGAATGAATGAGTGAATGAATTTTAAAAAACCTAGTAGTTCTTCCCCTTTGTTCCTCTCCACCATTCTTCCTGTGTGAACACAAAATGAACAGATAGAAGGAATGTGCTAGGAAAACATTTTTTAAAGCCCTGAGAATATTATTACATCTGTCAATATTTTAAAAGTTAAATAAATGATCACCTTTACTGGTCACTTATTAAAACAACCCTATCACCTAGGGCTGTCACCTCTGTTTTACAGCTGAGGAAATTAAGGCAAAAAAAGGAGATAGTCTCTTTTGGGTCTATTCTCTTACTTTAAATCACATTAATATTCCTTGTACAACACCTCACCTATTTGAATAATTTTTCCTGTTTTAATAGGGTGAAGGAACTGCTTGAGTGTTATGAATCTTGACAGCTCAGAACATAATTGGCCAAAAGCAGCTGTTTCTTATAGTCTTAAGTCTCTGAAGGTTTTGATGTCTTGAGTAGCTTAAGATATGTGAATCGTGAGGAGTAATTACTTTTATTTAACCAGATTAATTAAACATCCTTTCTTCCAATTTTGAGACTCTGAGGATTGCTTCTAATGTGTGACAAAAGTATCATCCTCGTTCTGTAGGAGAGTCCCAATTCAGTAAAACTCACTCCAGTCACCAACTGGGTCATCCTGAAACACATCCCATATTGTATCCTGATTTTTGCTTTAAACGATGTAATCACTATTTCTATAAATGACTTTGGGTTCATAAGAACTTATACTGAGAATTAAAAACAAAACCAACCACAACACTATCCCCATTTCCTGTTGAAGGGAAGTTTTCTTGGTCAACTTTTGTGATGATAATGCCTAAGCCTGCCAAAGCCCAACTGATTTTTCTCCCAAAGAAAATGTTACTTTTTCCCTTATATGCTGATATTTGTGGTCATCCACATGAACAGAGGATATTCAGTCAATGCAACGGAAGCATTTTTAATTTTATTCTTTGTTTTACGTTGGACTTTAAAATTCATGTCACTTAAAGCAGTTTATAGATATGGTTTTCTTCTAATGAAAGCATTTAAAGTTTTATTCCCCACCAGTGATTCAACTTAAAAGCTTAAACTATTCTGCCAAACAATGAAGACTTTTAAAATTTGTTACACCTCTCCCCTCAGCCTTGGGTTTTATTTTATTTTTTTCTTCTCTTTCTTTGTCTTTTCTTTCTTCCCTTTTTTTTTTAAGTACAATATCTCTGCATTTCCTTGATTTGGCTGATGAAAACACTACATTGTCAGGTGCAGTGTTTTTCAGAGGGATGCAGGGAGCTGATTTGTGTCTGCATTAGCACTCTGCACACCCAGAACCATACTTGCCCTCTCCCCTCCACTGGCAGCTTCCAAACTACCAACATGCTTAGTGTCAAAAGCAAGTTGGGCTCCATAATAAATCATGATGAACAGCCAGCTCTCTATTTTGGAGGTGCAGCCTCTGAACATTGATTAATGTGATTCTTCAAGAATGGAACAATGGCCAGCATGCATATGCACAAGAAAAGCTCACCCACTGCAATAGATAGCTTTGTTCAGAGGGGCCAGGCTCTCCAGTTCTCTCTCTGGGTTTAGCAGGAACCTCAGCTAATTGATTAACAGAATCTTTAGGATGCCTGAGGTGGGCCTAAGCCAGGGATGTAATCAGAGGTTTTGAAAGACTCCATTCTTGTGTGCAGGGGTTCCTGCAGGCACATATGGCAGCCACAATAGACACAACAGCAAGGTTCTTAGTTGGGGGAGTTTTGGTGGGCTTCGATGACAATTTGATTCTGCCATCTTATTTCTTCTTTTTCTTTAATCCAATTGGTTAAACTTCTGTAGTTGACAGGTATTTGTAAGACAAAAAAAAAAAAAATTAACATTTGTTCATAAAAACTGAATATCCACATGGTTAAAAATATGAAGATGATTAAAAAATACAGCTCAGTTTATCCTTTATCTAATACATGAATATATATTTTTGTAATTTGTTAGAAAAGTGAAGAAATATACAAATACTAAAGAGTATTAAATATTATTTTAAAATGAAAATCACTTAAAAATTTATTTAAAATAAAAAATTAAGTGGAAGTGTATGTAATAGTGACAAAATTACATATTAGCTTTCAATTTTGGTTGTCACATATGTTTTAAAAATTACATTCATTTTTTAACTGGTACATAAAAACATACAAATTATATATATTAATATTGGGGTGACATGATATTTTTGTTTTGCGGTACTGAGGATGAAACCCAGGAGCATTCTTCCTCTGAACTACACCCTAAGTCCTATTTTTTATTCTTTATTTTGAAACAGGATCTCACTAAGTTGCAGAGGGCCTCACTAAGTAGCTGAGACTGGCCTCAAACCCGGATCCTCCGGTCTCAGCCTCCCAAGTACTGGGATTACAAGCGTGTGCCACCATACCTGACTGTGACATGATATTTTGATACCTTTATACATTATTAAATCTTTGAATCAGGTTAAACATATCTGTCCTCTCAAACATTTATCATTTCTTTATAGTAAAAACTTTCAAAATCCTTTCTTCTAGGTTTTGATTATCTGTAGCCACCTTTCTATACAAATTAATCATGTGGTATTGAGGGAAATATTAGTATAAATTCATTCATACTCTCTTTTTCCCATGTTTGAACCATACATTCTCTTAATTTAACCTTTTTATTTTATAAATAAAATAAACTAAGCTTACAAGCAAAGCATTGAGATTTAGTAAGTACTGAAAAGATGAAATATTTCTGGAAAAACTTTTTTTTCTGGGTGTTCCAGAAACCTTACTATAATTTTTATAGGTTTGTTCTTTTCATTTTATGAGTAGAAAGGCTAAGGAAAGAAAATATGTCAAAGGTCAGAATTGGTAAGTAGTGAAGTAGTGAAGAAATGAATAGCAGCTGTGTGTGTATGTGTGTGTGTGTGTGTGTGTGTACATTAATTCACCATTTCTAGGCTTGATTCTTTCTTAAATGAAAATTTTCTTGTACCAGGTTCTAGAATAAAATCTGTCATAAAACATTGGTAGAGTTCAGTTTTTGTATTACAAAAAAGAATCTGTCCAATGAAATAGAAAAAAAGAAGAAAAATAAAGACAATTCCTCATTTATAAAGAAGAGGTTTATTCCCAGAGTGTAATACAAGTACATTGTTTTCACCTTGGTTTTTTTAAAATTGAAACTTGTGGTTAATTCTTAAATCTGTCTAACAAATTATTTTGCTAATATTAATACACGAGGCATATGGCTAGCAGTGATCCTGTGACAAACACATTCAGAATTTTAACTTGAAGTGTCAAGAATAAATCTCCCATGAGCTGTGCTTACCACAGTGTGATGGCTTTTCTCAGGAGTGGGATGCGCAAAGGGAGACAGCCATCTTTACTGTCTGAATGAGGGTCTCTTTGATGAAATCAAGGGACTGAAGTAAGGAGAAGAACAAAGATCAATGGCAGTTACTTGTTAGAGTAGAAGACTGAGGGGGACTGGGTTATGGGGAAGTGGATGGAGTGGAATGGGGAAAGGGATTTCTATGACTAGGTAGTTGATTTAATGTAAGTAATATAGGGATAATTAAAGATGTGAAAAGTAGAAAGACATGAGGTGTCTACATAGTCCATGTAGATCAAAAATTTTAAAGAACTAAACTATTCAAAACATAATAACATAAACACATTCTTCCCCGAACCACCCACCAAAATATTTTAGGCATTTAATTCAACTGATTTAAAATGGGACCCTGCTCTTCTACCTGGACCACAAATGTTGATGGTTATGATGATGATAAATATTTCTTGAATAATTACTACTACTACTACTCATTTCGCTAAACTTTATATAGATTTATATGGATTCCTACAATACTTTCACAAATCACAATACAGCATAGATTATTATTCTGTAGGAGGATTATTATTATCTTGTAAAGAGAATTAAAGAGATTATATAGCCTGTTCACTGTGACTATCATGTCCATGTCAAGACCAGTCTATTCACACAAGATCTGCCTTTCATTCTCTAATCACCACTCACCTAAGTAACTAAACTTACATCTCTTTTTAGAGTCCAGGCATGATCTGTATCACATCTATTTAGATATGTCAATATCAGTAAGAATCAGTTATGAACTGATTAGAGATTGAACCCAGGGGAATTCTACCTCTGTACTACACCCTCACTATCTTTTTACTTTATTTTTTAAATTTTGAAGTAGGGTTTTTCTAAGTTACTGAGGGTCTTGCTAAGTTGTTGAGGCTGGCTTCCAACCTGCGATCTTTCTGTTTCAAGAACTGGGATTACAGGCATTTGCCTCTGTGTCCAGCTAAAATATATTAAATTTTAATGAGGAACATTAGTCATATTTCTCCCTATGACAGATCTATACCTATAATATATCTTCTCTGAGATGGCTAATTCTTGAATTTACTTTCAGTGGAAAAAGATGTTAATTTTAGTGAGGCTTCCTTGCCCTTATCCTCTATTTAAACTTGGAGATTTGTCTGAAAATTTGTTTGTTAGTGTTCTAAAATTTTCATATTCCTAGGATTTGAATTATAATGAATATACCCATACAAACAAAAAAAGCCAGAATAGATAGGTTTTTATTGTGAATATTACTTTAATACTAAGTGTTATATTTTGTAATTTTATCTACCATACTTGTATACTGAAATAATTAGATTGACATAATAGTTCTTTTCATAATTTCAACAATCTCTTTCCATTACTCTTAGATTCCTAGTACATTGTCTAATAGATCACTTTTTTATTGTCATGTACCAAAGATATCAGTTAGGTCTTAACACTATGCTACAAAACATGGTTGAAGTGTAATGTTCATGTATTTTGAAGGAAAGCGGACTCTTCTCCTTATGTCATTATCAATTTTGGGGTTCAGAATTACTAATGATGTTGAACATTTCCTCATACATTTAGTGGCCATTTGTATTTCTTCTTTTTTTTTTTTTTTTTTTTTGCGGTGCTGGAGATTGAACTCAGGGGCATTCTACCTCCAAGCTACACCCCCAGCCCTATTTTTTTATTCTTTATTTTGAAACCGAGTCTCACTAAGTTGCGGAGTGCCTCACTAGGTAGCTGAGGCTGGCCGCGAACCCGGATCCTCCGGTCTCAGCCTCCCGAATGCTGGGATTACAAGC
>PVLC010001532.1:17376-77750 GCA_004027655.1 Graphiurus murinus | reverse complement strand
TGTATTTCTTCTTTTATGAAGTGTCTGTTTAGTTCACTTGCCCATTTTTTGATTGGGTTATTTGTATTTTTGGTGGTAAGTTTCTTGAGTTCTTTGTACATTCTTGATATTAGCCCTCTATCAAGAGGAGTAGCTGGCAAAGATCTTCTCCCATTCTATCAGTGCTGTGTTGAGGTTCTTGATTGTTTCCTTTGCTGCACAGAAACTCTTCAGTTTAATGTAATACCACATATTAATCCTTGTTTTAATTTTTTATGCCTTTGGAGTCTTGTAGAGAAAATTTTTATCCATACCTATATATTGGAGTTTGGCCCTATGCCCTCTTTAAGTAACAACAAAAATCTCTGTTCTAATTTCCTGATCTTTGATCCATCCTGAATTGACTCTTGTGTGGGGTGAGAAAATGGAATTTATTTTCATTTTTCTGCATACGTATAGCCAGTTTTGCCAACCCTATTTATTGAAGAGGCTATCTTTTTTTGCAGTGTATGTTTTTGGCCCCTTTGTAAAAAATCAATTGGCTCTAAGTGTGTGGATTTGTTTCTGAATCTCCTACTCTGCTCCCTTGGTCTATATGTCTGATTTTGTGACAATACCATGCTGTTTTTATTAGTATGGCTCTGTAGTATAGTTTGAAGTTAGGTATTGCGATGCCTCCTGCATGGTCCTTATTGCTGAGAACTATTTTGGCTATTCTGAGGTTTTTGTTCATTATGAATATAAGGACTGATTTTTATAGATATATGAAAACATGTTCAACATTATTAGCAGAGAGATGCAAAATCAAAACTACCCTGAGATGTCACCTAACCCCAAATAGAATGACAGTTATTAAAAACACAAACAATAGTAAATGCTGGCAAGGATATGGAGTAGTAGGAATTCTGATACACTCTTGGTGGGATTGCAAATTAGTGCAACCACTTTGGAAAACAGTGTGGAAGATCCTCAGAAGAATCGGAATGAACCTACCATATGACCCAGCTATACCACTTCTGGGTATTTACCCAAAAGAATGGAGAACAGACTACCATAGTAATGCATGCATATCTATATTTATAGCTGCACAATTCATAATTGTCAAACTGTGGAACCAACTGACATGTCCATCAACAAATGAATGGATTACAAAATTATGGGACTTATAAACAGTGGAATTCTACTCAGCCATAAAGAAGAACAAAATTATGTCATTTGCTGGGAAATACATGGAACTAGACAATATTATGATAAGTGAGATTAGTGAGTGAGTCACAAAAAAATGAAAGGTTGGATGTTCTCTCTCATATACTGAAGCTAGGGAGAAAATGGGAAACAAGAGGGACTCTAGACAAAGGAGAAACATTAATGAAGTGAAGGAGGGACCTAAATGAGGGATATGAGAGTAAGGAGGAAGACTTGAATAGGGCTACACCTCGATGGAGATGATGTACATACACAAACTTATCAAAGCCAGTCACTGTGCTGAGCACGGGATGGTGGGGAGAGAGAAAGAGTGCGATGGGAACTTGGGGAGGGCTCAATGAGTGCTGTGTGCATGTATGCCTCTATCACCCTGAACTACATCAAGATACATACATGCAATGAACCAATAAAAATATATTGTATGTCACCTCAACTTATATGGAAATGTATAGATCTAAATGACCAATCTGGTGAATTTGAGGAATGTATACACCTATGTAACTCCAACTCTAACTGAGATAAAGAACATGTCCATCATTCCAAAAGCTTCCATATACCTCCTTTCAGTTAAACCCACCTCCAGGAGGAGTATTCAGATATGTATTACAATAGATTAGTTTTGTCTGTTCTTTAACTCCATATAAGTGGAATCTTTCAGTATGCCTTCTTTCACTAAACATGTTTATAAAATTCATCCATGAATTTACACATCAGTAGTTCATTCTTTTTTATTGCCATGTGGAATTCCCTTGCAGGAAAATGTCACAATTTGTTTATCCATTCTTCTATTAATGGATACTTGGCTTGTTTCCAGTTTGGTCTATTATGAATATGCTGCTAAAACATTATTGTACAAGTGTTTTTATGGACATATGTTTTCATTTCTTTTGAATAAATAGTTTGGAGTAGAATTGCTGGGTTGTATTTTAAGTGGATGTTTAACTTTATAAAAGATAGCCAAATAGTTTTCCAAGGTGATGGTGCCATTTCTACCCCACCAGCTACATAAGAGTGCTGTAATCAATCTTTTTATTTTAGGCACTGACATAATTTGAATGTTTGTCTCCTCCAAAACTCATGTTGAAATTTAATTTTCATTTTAACAGTATTATGAGGTGGCATCTTTGAGGAGGTGATTGGGCCACTAAGGAGCTTCACTTTCCTCGGTGGGATTAATGCCTTAATAGAAAGTCTGTTGGGAGTGGGCACTCTCTGTCTCTCCATCTCTCTCTCCCTCCCTCCCTTCTGCTCTCTCCTTTCTCCTTTGATCTTCTATCATGGGAAGAGGCAGAAAGAAGGCCCTTGCTAGTATCAGCTCTTGATCTTAAACTTAATAGCCCCCAGAACTGTGAGTTAAATTTCCATTCATTACAAATCACTCAGCCTATGGAACTAGATAATACTATGCTAAGTGAGATCATCCAGTTTCAGTCAAGGCTAGTATATTTTCTCTCATATGTGGAAACTAGAGAGAAAATAGGAAACAATAGGGTCTTCAGAGGTCAAGAGAGGGACTTGGGGAGTTGAAGAAAGAGGACTGAGGTAGGAAACAGTTCAAATAATTCTATGTCCATATATGAAAATATCACTACCAATCTCACTAACATATACAAGGACAGAGGAGGAGGAAGAAGGGGAGGATCAGAAGACAAATAAACCAAGTGAAATGTGCATTATGTTTGTGTCACTTTGAACCTCACTGTGATATATAACTACAATACACAAATAAAAGTATAAAAATTAAAATAAATTACTCAGTCTTTGGTGTTATGTTACAGCAGCATGAAACAGACAAGTCTATTTCAGTGGATACGAGATGATGCTCACTATGATTTAATTTGTGTTTCTCTGCTGCCTCATGATGTTGAACTTTTTATACATACTTATTGGCCATTTGTATTTCTTCTGTAAGTTGTATGTTCTGATGAGTAATAGGGAGACAATCTTTTATGTCATTTTGTTTTATAATTTCTTGTGACAGAAATCATAATGATATAAATTGTATACCCCACACTGCAATGTTTTTGCTTTTAAAATTATTTGCTTTTTAAAAAATTGAAATAAAATTGCTCAACTTACCCAGATTTCTAATCATTTCAAATGCTTTTCATTTCTTTCTACATGTAATTCATGGTTTCTGGCTGGTGCTATTTTTCTTCAACAAAAAGAAATTTATTCTGAATTTATTGTGGTGCTTGGCAGTAAATTCAACTTCTGCTTCTCTAAATATAGCCTTATTGGTACTTGGGCATGGTTGTATATGCCCATAATCCCAGTATTTGGGAAGTTGAGACAGAAAGATCACAGGTTTGATGTTGGCTTCAAAGATTTAGTGAGCCTCTTTGCAACTTAGCAAGTCTGGTTTCAAACAAAAAATAAAATAGGCTGAGGTTTTAGCTTAGAGGTAGAATATCCCTGGATTCAATTCCTAGTAAATAAATAAATAAATAAATAAATAAATAAAGCCTTATTTAAGTTTCATTTTAATGATATATCTATCTATTCTATATTTATTTATTTTTTTTACTGACTATAGAATTCTCTGGGTGATTTTCTGCGTGTTTATTTCTTTTAACACTATAACAATATCATTGTCTCCTGGATTTTGTTGATTCTGAAGAGAAATCAGTATAATTTATGTTTCTTTTTTCTTTCTTTCAAGGTTTTATTTTTACTTTTGGTTTACAGAGGTTTGAGTACGATGCAATGCATTTCTGTGTGATTTTCTTAATTTACTATGCTATAGATCATTATTTTTCTAGAAGTTTTAAGTTTGCATACTTTTTCTACTTTAGGGAAAGTTTGTCATTATTTCATGGAGTACTTTTCTGTCTGATATTACTTCTTATCTTGGGATTCTTATTGCATGGTTATTTAGATCATTTAGCACTATTTGACTTGTTCATGAGGCTCTGCTCACTTTACTTTTTTTTTTCTCACTATTCTTCAGTTGTGATAATTTCTAGAGATCATTTTTCCATGTATAACCCTTTTGCTCTTTCCAGTCTGATCGTAGGCCCCCCTACATTGAACTCTATTTCAATTTTTTGTTTCTTCTTCAGTTTTAGACTTTTTGTTTTCTTTTATAATTACTACTTGTCTACTGAATATCCCCATCTGTTCCCTTATTATGACCATCTTTTCCATGAAATCATTATAGTTGTTTTCATCAGCTGCTTTAATGTCATTGTATGCTAATTCTAAAACCAGGGTTATGTTAGGATCTGTTTGTATACTTATTTTGTCTCCATGAGAATATTTCTGTCTAATAGTTATGTGTCTGGAAATTTTTGTTGTATATATACTGGCCATTTTGTTTTTATTAGGATTTGGAGGGATTCTGTGTTCAGTTATCTTTCCTTGAAGAGTGTTGGCTTTTCTTCCAGTAGGCAAGTAATTTATATTCTGATCACCTTAAACCTGATGATAACTTGGTATTAGTTTTCATTAGTATATGTCTTTTTATTTTTCTGGCTTTTCTCTTAGTCCAGGCTGAACCCTTCACTTCTAGGACATGGGTTTTATTCATAAGATATGGCTATATTAACTTGGCATAACTTCCACTCCATCTCGCCCATGTTGGCCTCGACTATTATGGCTTTTCAATTGATGCTTCTTATTGGGGTCTCTGGAGTCTCCACTACACATATGTAGTTGACAGGTTATTTAAGGACAAGGTGGCAGGAGATTATCTACAGATCCAGAACTTCCTCATTATGTGATTCCTCTCTCCAATTTTTCCTACCCGGACAGTTCTGTTTTCCATTCTCTTATATCTCAGACTAATATGACTGTGGCTTTCTCCTTGAGTTCTGTGGTCTAATTCTCACTCATCATGTCTGTGTGGCCTGACAGTGCTTTCAGTACCAAATCTGCATTTATGTGCCTCTCCGCAGGGCAGTTCCTTTTTCTCTAGATTGCATCTCTGCATTTTTTTCTTTGCCCATTTTAGTCATTCTCCAGTACCTTCAAAATGTGGTTCTTTATATTTTGTCCAGAATATACACTAGTTAACTGTGGTTATGTTAATCTAATGTAGTTTGTCAGCCATTAGTGAAACTAGAACTGTAGTCATATATTTGACTCATTCTAATTATCTCAGTCTGTTCCTGCCTTGCTTCCCTGTAATACTCCTATGTTACAAGATTTTATTTCTCAAGTTCAAAAGTATTCCATATAAGAATATATAGGAAAAACTATTAGACCACTTTGTGCAGAGCCCTTCATATTTAATAAAAATGTAAAAAATATAATATTCTGATAATTAAAAACAAAACTAATAAAAGAAATTCAGAATGTGTTCCAATGGCCAACAAAATATACTCCTGCTATTTCCTAATTTACCAATTTCAGCAATGGATATTCACCTTAGTCAGTGTGGTCTGTGTTAGCAAATTGACAGAGTAGGTGCTTAAACAACTAACATGTATTAGTCATGTTTCTGAAGCCTATTAATCCAACATCAGGGCACTTGTTATGTCTTCACATGACTGTTAGGTATTAGCATACTTGGATTCTTTGTAAGAACCCTCTTTCTGGTTATGTCTTCACTTGACCTTTCCTTGGTGCATGGAGAGAGAGGGGTTGGAAGGTGATGCAATATCTTCTTTTCCTGTTTTTATAAGGACATTAATCCCACCATGTGATCTAACGTTACCTCATGCCATCATTTAAACCTAATTACCTCCCCAAAGCTTCATCTCCAAGTGCCATCACACTGAATACATGGACCTCAACATAGGAGTCCACACAGAATTCTTTGTTTACAAATAGGTATTAAACACCTAGTTTGGCCAAGAATTCTCTGCATATACAGCGGCAAACAAAACTGAAAAAATGTTTTTCCTTATATACCTTATATTCTAACAAGAATAGATGGATATTATGAGAAAAAATAAAATATATGGTATGCTAGATGGTGATAAGTTCTATGGATAAAAAAAAAAATAGCAGGAGTACTGGAGACACAGGGAATGCATTGGGGTTAGAGGATGACATATGAGCTAAATTTGACAGTCATAAGGGAGCCAGGGAAACAGAAAGAAGAACACGTGAACAGAGCCTTTGTATCATCAACTTGAAAAGTTGTGTTTTTATGAAAAGGCTTACTTTTTTTAATCTAGTTTCTTTTAGATACTTCTTTCAATTGTCTAGTTTCTTTTAGATTTGTTTAATAATTTATTTATAATTTTTGGTATTGGAGGTTGAACCCAGGTGGCTTTCTACCTGTACACTGCACCCATAGACCTTTTTTATTTTGTTTTATTTTGAAACAGGGTCTTTCTAGGTTGCTGAGGCTGTCCTTGAACCTGTGATCCTCCTGTCTGAGCCTCCAAGTACTGGGATTACAGGTTTGTGCCACCACACCCAGCTATAGTTGTCAATTTTTAAGAGCTGCACACATTTTCTAAATATATATATACATATATATATATATATACATATGTATATATATTTCTTTTTTCCTGAACTGACAGTCCACACTTTTTTCCTTGGATTTATTTTCTATTTTCCTTTAACCCAAAAGAGCTCAAGTTGTATGAACACACAGTTCTGAAGCAGGAACTTAAACCCCAGATTGTCAAGTTGCCCAACTGGCACTGAACATGGCAGTCTCTTTTCCCACCAAATTGCTGACTTCTAACATTTCTGTCCAACATCATGTGTGCATCAATCATGGCAAGACTGTGTCTGTTCTAATGAAAATCATGCTTGTGGGTGTGCGCCCTTTTGCACATGTGCAATTTCTTCCCAGTGGTGGCTCCCCATAGAAGTCAAGTTGGTGGATTTAGTTTAATTTTAGGGTTCTGTGTACAGTCAACTTGGGAATGTAATTTAATTTGGAAAGAAGGAATGCTCTTAGCTCTTTGCCTTCCCCTAATATGCTTCTCTGGCGTATGTGAAAAAGTGAACTATTTTGGCTCATCCTTAATTCTTTTTGAAACTTGTGAAATATAAACACTCAGGAACATTTTGAAGAAAATGCTTAAATGTAAATACAACACAAGGAAAGTGAAAACACCATTTTTTTTTTTTTTTTTTTTGCGGTGCTGGCGATTTAATTCAGGGGCATTCTACCTCTGAGCTACACCCCCCAGCCCTATTTTTTTATTCTTTATTTTGAAACAGGGTCTCACTAAGTTGCTGAGTGCCTCACTAGGTAGCTGAGGCTGGCCATGAACTTGGATCCTCCGGTCTCAGCCTCCCAAATGCTGGGTTTATAAGCATGTGCCACCACATCAGGCTTGCATATGATCTCTTTTGAAAGCTTCTTAGTTGTTTAACCCTGGAAGCTAGTGTCCATCAAGGTGAGCTCCTTTTCTTGGAAACTTGCTGTCTCTTAGCTATGGATATGGGTTCCCATTTGTTCAGAGACTGTATCTTTGTAAAGAATGCATCATCTTGCCTGAAAGAAGACTGCCACATTGTACTTTTTAGAGGGCACATTGTTTACATTCTGGTTATATATTTTATGACACACAAGAAACATCAAGGGGTGAACAGCTATTTTTTCAAATGACTCACGGGTCTTACATCAATCTTAATGTAATAGATGGCTATTTTATGGCCACCAAAGGGAATTTTTATAAGACTTGTATAGGTTTTAGTATTTGGGGAGGTTAGTTCACCATGACCTGAAACAGATCCAGGCCTTGTTTCTCATCATGCAGTGTGCCACTGCAAAATTGATCTAAGCTTGCATGTCTCTTTGAAGTCAAGACAAGAAAGTAAACCAGAGGGCTTGAGGGAATGTAAGGAACTACTGTTTCAAGGTGGAAAAAGGACTTCTATAATCATGTTTATTTGCTGACAATGTTCATTTGAAGGTTGAAATTGTTCCTTGAATTTAACTCAACTAACATTCTAAAAAAGGAGTGTGTGTGTGTGTGTGTGTGTGTGTGTGTGTGTGTGTGTATGTGTGTGTGTATTAGGCCAGAAAAGGAATATTTGAATTCAGACTTGTTTTAAGCATATTACTTTTAAATATTTCATTGGTTAGGACTGGCTTATTATAGTACCCACTGTGGTTTAAGTCCATCCCCTGAAGACTAGACTAGATATTGAAAACGTTTACACCCATAAAAATTCCCATTTTGTAAGCCAATGGCTCTCCAGTATTAAATTCTTAACATTAAAATTCCTTTACTTTAATCTTAGGAATGAGACATTGTGAGTCATCAAACACAGGGATATCCAAAGAAGCACTTTTTCAATTACTGAATCTGTTGCAAACTTTTAATTGGTCAAAACTTCATTCTCAAAAGGATGCACTGGTAAGAGGAAATAATTCCTCTGGCCCCCAATTCCCTTAAGCATGAGGCAACATTTGAAGAGATGCAATGTCTAATGTTTAACTTGAAGTGACATGCATTTGTGCAATGCAATTTACTCATCATCTTCCCACTCTTTAGATAAGAGTACTCAAGTCACAAGTGCTTTCTGGAAAGGATCTTTTTTTATGAGGATAGATTTTTGTGAAAACCCAGGAAGAGGCTGAGTTTCATATCCAGTGATGCAAGGCAAAGCAGAAACCACAATTGCAGAAGCAGCATTCAGTCATTTGGCTTAAAACTTTAGGAGCAATTTGAACCTCTGAGACCAGGAAGGGAAGTTTGAGCCAATTTTACTCAGATCCAGGCAAATATGCCTGACATCTGTGTTACATGACACAACTCTAGGATAGGAGCAAATGTAGCAAAGTTCTCCCAGGATCCAGGGCTTTCACAATCCGGTTTTGACATAATTAAAATTTGCATACAGCCAGGTGTGTTTGTATATGCCTGCAATCCTAGTACTTAGGAGGCTGAGACAGGAGGATCACAGGTTCAAAGACAATGTAGGGAGACTCTCAGCAACCTAGTGAGAGCCTATTTAAACAAAACAAAACAAAACATTAAAAGGGCTAAGGATGTAGCTCAGAGGTAGAATGTCCTTGGGTTCAACTCTTAGTACCACAAAAAAAGAAACAGGCATATGGAAAAGTGCGCATGTTGAAAGTATATAGCTAAGTAAATTATACCAAATTCAACATATTGTATAACCACTATACCAAACAATAAATAGCTTATTACCAGAGGACCCAGAATCTCCTTGGGATGCCTTTTGATTGTTATTCTCTCCTTTCTCTAAAGTCTCACTATTTTCTCTTCTGACAACATATATTAGGAATATATATTTTGATTTATTTTCCTTTGCATAAGTATAATCATAGAATACATACTTTTTTTTGTATGGCTTCCTATAGTCTACATGACCTTTTCTTTTTGTGGTACTGGGGATTGAACCCAGGGGTATTCTACCTCTGAGCTACACCCCCAGTCCTATTTTTTTTTTTTTGGCGGTACTGGGGATTGAACTCAGGGGCATTCTACCTCGGAGCTACACCCCCAGCCCTATTTTTTTTTTTTATTCTTTATTTTGAAACCGAGTCTCACTAAGTTGCGGAGTGCCTCACTAGGTAGCTGAGGCTGGCCACGAACCCGGATCCTCCGGTCTCAGCCTCCCGAATGCTGGGATTACAAGAGTGCGCCACCATGCCCGGCTCCCAGCCCTATTTTTTATTCTTTATTTTGTATGTCTGTGAGGAGTGACCTTGGTAATTTAATGGGTATTGTATTGAATCTGTAGATCACTTTTGGGAGGATGGCCATTTTGATGATATTTATTCTGCCTATCCAAGAGCATGGAAGGTCTTTCCATCTTCTAAGGTCTTCATCAATCTCTTTTTTCAACTTTTTATAGTTTTCCTTATAGAGGTCTTTTATCTTCATGGTTAGTTTTATCCCTAAGTATTTTATTTTGAAACAGGGTCTCACTAAGTTGCAGAGGGCCTCACTGAGTAGCTCAGGCTGGCCACGAACCACAATCCTTCTGTCTCAGCCTCCCAAATACTGGAATTACAAGCAAGCACCACCATGCCCGGCTTACATTACCATTTTGAGATTTATGTATTTCGGTATATATAGCAATAGTATCTTATTCAATGAATACTTTATGAAAGACATCTTCCTTTAATCTGGTAACATAATTGGCAGTGTCACAGTACAATTTTTAATGAATGGGTCTGTTTGAATATGTTGGCAATACATGAAACTGCATCAGGGAGTCATAAAATATAAGTATTGCTCTTATAATCAGCCTATTTTATTATTATTTGTCTCCTTTCCCCCCGAGAAAATATACATGGTAAAATTCTACAATTCTACTTAATAAGGTTTAGCTCTTCACTATAGTAAAAGTGAAATTGATTGAATATTTGATGAAACTATTTAAAGTTGACATTTTAAAACTAATGAAAAGTCTCAATGTCAAATCCCCCACCCCCTTTTTTGTGGTATTGGAGATTGAACCCAGGGGCATTTAGACCTCCAAGTTATACACCCAGCCTTTTTTATTTTTTGTTTGAAACAGGGTCTCACTTGGTTGCTGACAGTCTCACTAAGTTGCTGAGGCTGGTCTTGAACCAGTGATCCTCCTGTCTCAGCCTCCCAAGTACTGGGATTACAGGCATGTACTATTGCACCCAGCTTTGTATGTTAAATCTTGAGACAGTTCATAAAAAATGATCTTATTCACACCCAGGTGATATTATTCTCCATGAGAATACTGAATTACCTTATAACTAGACTAACAAGGTGCAAACCTTGTCTTCACCTTTGTGTACATGCCTGATACTGAACGTGTAGGTAAATCTGTCTCTCATTTTACTTGTCTATAAAATGGGGTAATGATAGTATCTACCTCTAGTTGCCATTTGTGTAAGCATTTATACTATTACCAGGCACATATATATTCCTATGTCAAGCGTTGTTTTTATTACTTCATCAATATAGCTATTTCATTACTATGTTTGTATAGATAGAAAATTCTTACCTTGGCAAATAGAATATAGAGAACTTTTGCTTTAGGAGAAGCTTTTTTGAGTATGCTCAGAATTTGTCCTGACGTTATTCAATCTTTATGATGATTATCTCACAGGATATCTCACAGACTAGATCAGGTTAGAATGACCTAAGTGGAGGCCCCAGAGATAGAGCCTTGCTACCAAGAAATGTGCTTGAGGTTGCTGATGGGAATCTTCCCCCGCCCCTAGTTGTGTACTTTCTTAACTGTCTTTCTTGCTTTTATTAACATTTCACAAAAATGCATCTTCCGTTTCATTGCTTATATAACTAGTTTCTAAAATGCAGGCCTGCTATTGCCTTATGATGATCTGACTGTAATTTCCTATCATCCATATAATAGAATTCACATTCCTTTGATTGACATCTGTGTGTGCCTTTAAAAATGTATTGAGTAACCATCATGTGCCATACAGAGAAAAAGTCCTTCATGAGCCAACCTTTCCCTTCCAGTTTGTCTTTATCCTTCCTGCTTTCCTCATGTGCAATACCAAACCACCCAGCACACTCTAGCCCTGGACCAGGGCTCTATCAGGTACCATGACTCTGTAGGCATCATGATACCATGCTTTGCTTTGAAACACTGCACCAACCATCCTATCTCTGGTTGATCTATGATCATCCTACCATCCTCATTCACAAAACCAAAGGGTCATTTATACACTGAAGCTCTCTCAGAACTAAGTTCTAAAAAACTTCACATCTTAGCAAAGAAAGTTTCCAGTGGTGATTGGGCACTTGAGTAATCCCACAGAATCCTATAATATCATTAAAATCTACAGTATACTGCATTTTAGTCTAAAGACAAACAGGTTTCATCAGAGAAGCAATTGTCACCATAATGGAGCATCTGGAAGGCACGGCAAAATATCAGTGCATGATATGGGTATTGCAGACTTTGTTGTGCCACCTATGCACTTTTGTTTTTAACAGAAAGGTGAAAATTAAAGTCTTGAACACCAATGTGGAACTAAGCACAGTATTTTGTTTCAGAGCTTCATGATGGAGAGGAATAAGTAGAATAGAAATCCTTAGGGAGGACAGAGACTAAAAAATGGTTTCCCAAGTCTTTAGCAAAGAACTGAATGACTTAAACACATGAATAGCAGAGCTAGGTAAAGGGATAGTTGATGGAGAGAAAGTAGGAAACGATGGAGGCAGAGAGAATGTGAATTATATTCACATTCGAGTATTGGGAAGTGGGGAAGAATGAAAGTGTGTACATACCCTGAGGTGACAGAAGACGCAACGGGGAAGAAACATTTGGCAGATCTTTCAGCAGCATGGCCGTATGCTCAAAATGTCAGCTCAAAACAGCTTGCTGTGTTTTGAAGCAGGCAAGGGTGTGAGCTGGAAGACGAGGGCAGACACAGAAGGGAAGACGGAACACAGTGGGGCTGTGAGCGTGCAGGATGCTTACAGGTTCTGTGTAAGGCATGGGGATACATGATTTAACTTTTATGGTTTTAGTCCAATAGTACTTAGCACTATTGTTTAACTTTGAGGTGGTTTTTTTTTTTTTCCCAAAACCAGTTTCTTCCACCCTTTTCACCTTTACAACTCAAGAAGTTGCATGACATGTGGCCCTGGTGACTATACACAGTTGGTAACTCATGTTGCACTTGTAACATGTGTCACCATATTTCATTAATATTTTAAAATGTAAATAATTATCATAAATTTATAATATTTGTAATGTGGGAGCTCTGAAATCAAGGATAAGAAAAGATGTCCAGAATTTCTATTTTTACCTATTATTCTACTTTAAAGAGATGGGAAAATAAGGCTAAATGCATATACACATAAAATCTGAACACTAATCCATGTTCCTTATTAGTATTCATGTAATAATTGAAGAGTTAAATTCATAACCTCAGTTTTTATATTTATCTTATTTTCATTTGATCTATTAAGACTGTGTCCATTAACAGTATAATATTAAATTGGTAATTATTATTTTTAAAAATTGAAAACCTATTCTTATTGGATGCCCATAAGCCAGTTTAGAAGAACTTTTAATTTAAAGACTGTAAAGTATTTCCCTTTCTATCCTTGTCTCTCCCTTTACTGTGTTTGTTATACCTGGCCACCGCCCTGGTACAATCATTAATAAAATCTGCCTATTTTCATTCCTGAGAGGAAGGATTCTCAATGGGAACTAAAGGGAGAATATGAAAAATCGTGGCTCCATTTGGGAAATTAGCTCACCATGGTCAAATTCAGCAAAACAAAGCCATTATATGAGATGCTAAAAATAATCATACTTTTTTCAAAAATAGGCAATAAAATAAAAATGCTTTTGGTTGTTGCTGTGTGTAATTTTTTAGTAGTATTTTAATTATTTCCATCAAATCTTTTAGTGCCAGATATAGATACTTCCATCCATGAGACTAACCCTCCCCACTGTAAAAAAATAGGGAGAACAAAGAACTGTATGTTTGTTGTGAAAAGAGGAGACCATGCCCTAAGGGGTGTGCAGACTAAAAGGGGCTCCCTGACATTCATTCCCACCAACTTGGGGATGCTGACATGAGTTGGTCAGATCTCCAGCAGGCTTTTGTCCTTCCTACAGCTCAGAATCCTCTCATCAATATTTCTTCCCACTATTAGAGAAACAAATAAAACTCATCTCTGCTGGGATTAATTTGCTGCAGCCCGAAGCAATGCGCCTCCACTGGCAACCACTCCTGAGCTGAATAAGCAGCATCCCAGCATCTGTTGACAATATGAAATTGTTGCAGCAGCCAATATTCATAAGAACTGGCCTCCAGAATCCAGAGAGAGTACACCAGTCAATAACTAGCAGGGCCTGACCACTGAAAGAATAGCATGCAATTCCAGATTTATAAGCTGTATTTAAATGAGGTCTTTTTCTCCCCCTCTTTGGATCAGAATGTGGAGAATCTGTGTAGACTTAATTTTACTCAAAGAGACCAAGTTATATAGCTGGTTTGGGCTGAAAATGCCTGAAGTTATTTCCAGCTGGATCTGTCTTTTGAAACCATGACATAAAAAGCTGCTCTTTAGTAGACTGGTCACTCCTATTATGCAGTGCTATGATTGGGACAGAAATAGAAAAATAGAGAAAGATGTGGGACTCCAGGTTCCATGATGATTGGAAGAGCACTGGCCTGGTAGCAATGCCATGTAATTGGCATTCTTGTTGATATTTACAGTCAACCTAAACATCAAACAAGTCTCTCCCTGTGGATTTGCCAATTTAGGTGGCATAACTCATTCATTGGTTTTCGTCAGTTAGTGAGAATAGGATGATTATTATTACTGTGTTTTTATTTTATTTTTACCTTGAGCTATGCAGAGAGGACAAAACATGCCTTTTTCAGAAAGAATATGGGTTTGTATTTACCCATCTCCCTCATTTTCTAAGTGAGGACTTTTTAAATCTACAGAACATATAGTTCCTTCTGGGAATAAGTACAAGAAACTTTTGCTGCTCTTGTTTTATAGGCATGTTTAATTGTTGACATCTTACTAAGTAGGTTTCAATCTTCTGAACCTTGCTGGTAGGACTAGTAGAATTTACATCATATTGAATTGCATAATCTTTATAATTTAAAGTGATGTTTAGTGTGAATATTTTACTAGAGTTTTAGATATGCAATATTTAATAATACAATCTGTCTCAACTTTTCTATAGGAACCCAATCTTATCATTGGAGTTTCTGTAACATTAAAAAAATTGACACAAAGCCTGAATAGGTATCACAGGTTCTATGTGACAAATTATACAGAGTCATGCATACTTTACACATCACTCTTGAGTAATAACTGGAACTGATTTATTTTATTTTGGAACAATTCAGTACTATCATTTGATTTTTGTGTTGTGGGTATCAAATCCAGAAATATAGCTCCCTACTGTATGTTGCAGACTGTAAATATTGGTGTTCTGTAAAATGTTGTTGGACCTTATTAAAACTGGACTCATGTGATGCCAAATTTATCCTAAAGCTTGTAGTGGCACAGGCAGGCACATCAAGGTAAAAGAAGAGCCAATTCCCAAAGAGACTGCAGACAGTGAAATTCTGTGGGGTTAGTTAACTGTGGGGTTAGTTTTCAGTGCTGAATCCAAAGGGATGCATCTGACTACCTTCTTTTTTGTTCTTTTTTTTTTTTCCTGAAGTGGTCAAAGGGGCATGTGCTTGAACATGTGAGCCAGCAAAGCGTCTGTGCTTCTAATCCCCTAATTAGACTATTGTGCACAGATGGTATTTAGTTCTCTTTTTTAAATGAATGAAAGCATGTGGTAATGATGTTCATGAATTTTTATAAGATAAAAAAAAAATGCTACTTGAGTTTCGCTTATATTTGCCTAACCTCCTGCATAGGTCAAACCATGGGTGGAAAGATATTTGAAAATTTATATAAATAGATGATGCCATTTTGCCCAGCCAGCTTGAAGGCAAGGCATATGTGTAGACACTCTTGTGCTCCCTGTCACACAGTATGGATCTCAAGTGTGTGTCATTTAAAAATTGGGGATATTTTTGTGGGAAAATGAGAATTTTTCTCGTAAGTCTTCTCTAACATGCTTTAAATATCATAAGGTGTTATAACTATTTGCACCAAATTCTTTAGTTATATTTTTTTACTTGCTTTTAAGTCCAATTTAACTAAAAGAGGAAATTCATTTCACATGTTGTTTAGTTTGGTTCAAAATGTTTTAGGCAGAAAGACAGTAAAGGACAGTGAATTAATGGAACAATTACGGGGCAAGTCAATGAATAGCATCAAATAATAGCAATATTTCTCATGCAATATAATATTTCACTTTTTCTCCATGTGGAAAAGATAATATTCACCATAAAACACTGAACTAAAATTTAAAAACATTTATTTGTAATTGTAGTATTTTTATTCATCTTTGTCATCTGTTAATTATATAGCAAACAGCTAATTTTGACCTAAACCGTAGAATTTAAATTCAACTTTCAATCTATAGAATCTAGTATAAGTTTTCTATCACATTATTTACAGTTTTAGGAAGTAAATAAATACATGAATAAATAGATAAATAAAATTTGGTTCCAAATAGTTTCTTTAGCTTAAATACAATACTGTTACTGTTTTATCATTGAGAAAGTAATTTCCCCATTTTATTTTGTCTGGTTAATTTGTAGATAGTTAAAAATATAGGTGCCCATTATACAATCATTTAAAATCTCACGTTTTACAGCTTTTCAGCATTATCCACAGTCTATGATATTCAGACACTGGAGCTTTGCTGAGGCCAGAGTTTGAGCTGAAAGATGTGTTTGGGAGTAAATTGTTTGGATTGTTCCTAAGCCTAGATTACTCAGCATGAGTATTGTTTGCTGCTTGTTGTTTTAAACAAGAACATTTCTAAAGCAATAGCATTTTAAATTGAGAGTGAACCATGATCCTCAAGAAGTTGATGAGGTGGTATGTCAGAATATGCATAAGAAACGTGTCATTATGTGACTCAAGAGTCTTGTTAGGAGCCAGAAGCCTGGACACGTGTACATATCCTAACAATGGAGAGGTCCCAATTTAAACACATTTTTCCTTTGAACAGATAAACATTTTTCTATGTGGTATAAAATTCAAAAGGCAGTCAGAAAATTTAATACAAAGTTTACCTTTTCACATATGCCATTTTTATTTTTTTTAACATAGCACTTACCTGAATGTTTCTCCTTGTCTACATTATTTTAATGGCTGCATAATATTTTATTGTATGCTTGAAAGCAGATAGTTTTTCCTTGTACTCAAAAAGGATTTTTATTTCTGTTTACAGAGACAGGGATAGTCTGAGAGATATTAAAATTAAGGTTCTATTAAGACATATGTGAGAGTGCTCACCTGGTGTTAAATTATTTAAAAAGTTAGGCCAAAATTATTTTTTACACTAGAATTATTTTTCTTAAGTTTTTTTGTTTTTGTTTTTGTTTTTGTGGTACTAGGGATGGAACCCAGGAGCCTTCTACCTCCGGGTCTACACCCCCAGTCCTATTTTTTGTTTTTTATTTGGAAACAGGGACTTCCTAAGTTGCTGAGAGCCTCACTAAACTGAGGCTGATGTTGAACCTGCTATCTTCCTGTCTCAGCTTCCCAAGTACTGGGATAACAGGTGTGGGCCAAGTTATTTCTTTTTTAATATGCTTTTATTGGTACATTGTAATTATGTATCAAAGTGATACTAACAAGCCAGGTGTGATGACATACGCCTGTAATACTAGTCAGTACCTGTGAAGTTGAGGCAGGAGGATCTCAGGTTTGAGGTCAGCCTTCTCATCTTAGGGAGCTCCTGTTTCAAAATGAAAAAATAAAAGGGCTAGGGGTGTAGCTCTGAGGTAGAGTGTCTCAGTTCAATCCCCAGTACCCTTGCACACATATAAAGTGATGCAAACCTACATGCATACAGAACATGATGTGATTTCCTCCGAATCTCACCTCCACCCCTCTTTACATTTTACTGACATTGATAGTGATTCCTTCATATATGACACAGAATTATTTGAACTGTTTGCTTCATCAAGCCTCATTTAGTCCCCACTTCCTTCCCTCCATTCTCTCCCACTGTTCTCCTGGTCTCCCTCATTTATCTGAAGTTCCTTGTGTTTCCTATTTTCTCTTTAGCTTTTTAAAGTTCTTAATGAAAACTTTGATTTTTTTTCTTTTTCAAATTTAGTGTATGCCAATGTGCTATTTGCATTTTTGTTGTTAGATTTATATTTGTAATATTCTACTTCTTGTTAAGATTTCATATCATTGAGTTCTTTAATGAGTAACACAGCTTTATATTGTTATTCTCTGTGTAAGTTTTTTGTTTGTTTTGTGCTGTGCTGGAGATTGAATCCAGGCCTTTGTACATGCCAGTCTAGGTAGGTTCTGTGCCAATGACTTACATCCCCAACCCTATTCTGTTGTCTTTAACACTGTCTTTCACTTGGAAATTTTATAGTTTTACGTAAGTATTGTTCTCAACAGATGTATTCTTAGATGTCTTAAAATGGCTCACAATAATTTATTTCCTTTTTTATTTTATATTTCTTATGCTTTAAAATGTAGGTAATGTAAGCAAGGCATGGTGGCACACTCTTGTAATCCCAGTACTTGGGAGGCTGAGATACGAAGATCACAGGGTCGAGGACAGCCTCAGCAAGTAGAGAGACTCTCATCAACCTAGTGAGAGCCTGTTTCCAAACAAGAAATAAAATCGGGCTGAGGTTGTAGCTTGAAGGTAGAATGCCTCTGAGTTAAATCCCCAGGACCATAAAAAAAAAAAAAAGTAGGTAATGTAAGTCCACCCCAAATTACCAGTGTAGCATTACAAAATGTCAGTACCATCCATTATTTTTGTGGTTACCATTTTTATTCATTCGTTCAGTGAATTGCTATGACTGTGGTTACCATGTGCGAGGCACTGCTTAGGTCCATGGGTCTAGGAGTGATAAAAATTCTTAGCCTTATGGATCGTGCATTCCTAGTAGATGTGCAGAGATTGGCATGGTCACCATGTCACACATTTAAGTGGACTTACTACATAAATGCATGTAGTCACACTAGATGAATTCCAGTGCTGTTATATATACTATGAATAAAGTTTTTTAATAGGTAAAATAGAAAAAAATGATGAATTGTTGACATTGAATCCTTTGGTACAGAGTATCCATATATCTATTTCTGTATTTGGTTTGATCAAATGTATTTTTTTTTTTTGCAGTACTGGGGATTGAACTCAGGGGCATTCTACCTCCGAGCTATACCCCCAGCCCTGTTTTTTATTCTTTATTTTGAAACCGGGTCTCACTAAGTTGCGGAGTGCCTCACTAGGTAGCTGAGGCTGGCCGTGGAGCTGGATCCTCCGGTCTCAGCCTCCCAAATGCTGGGATTCCCAAGTGCGCCACCACGCCCGGCTGATCAAATGTATTTTTAATGTGAAAGCAAGTTTTCACATATGTGTACCTCACAGATCATCCTCTAGTAGGTTCTTTACTATGTTTTCCATATTGATTTTGAGTGAAGATAATCAGATATTTGTATTAGCGATTGGCTAATTGTATTAGCCAATATTTGTATTAGTTTATTTCAGAGTATATTTATGTTTGGCTTAATTGTGAAATTTTCTTATAGTTTTAATTTTTCCAACATTGGATAAAATGGAAACAATCATTGATTATGTGTAACACTATTATTGGAAAAACAAATGATAGTTTCATTACTCCCATTAATATGCCTATGAATACATAATTATCTGCCCTTATCAATAGACTGTGTAACAATCTTAATAAACACAATCAATTCTATAATATGGTCAATTATATTTGTTCTCATAAAATAAGATCTAATTATTGCTAAAATGATAAAAATTATTTAGCTTTTATTATTCAAGTAAAGTTTTCTTTGATTTTATGTTAGTTTGTATTCTTTAGGCTCTTTTTAATGATATAAGAATATTTATGACAATACATGAAGGTATTGCTGCCAATCTCACTAACATGTATATGGAAGGAGAAGGCAGGAGCAGGGTGGGATAGGATGGATGTACAAAAGTATTTGTACATATATGTTGTTATCACATTCAACCTCAATATAATGTATAATCGCAATGCACTAATAAAAGCTAAAAAAATAAACCTTTGTTATTGAAAATTTTATAGATGTTACCACCTTACTTGATAATATTTTTCAAAATATGGAAATGCTTGGGAAATTTCAAAATGTAACACATCTCATCCTTCAAAATTATTATTTTCCATTGATGTTATTTTTTAGTAACTTCTTTTTATTTCTGATCACCTTGGGCTCTTTGGCCATTTTACTCTTGTTATAATGTGAAAAAGTCATGTATGCAGTACTAACTCTTTACTTGTTAAGTGGCATTAACTATGCTCTGGTCTATAATATGCTGATATATTGTTCTGTTGGCAACTGGTGATTGATATCAAGTAACAAAACCTGTCACTAATGAAAGTAGAGTTTAAATTGTGAAGATTATATATGTGAAGGTTTTATTCCTCTTTTTCGTCTCACTGGTTAGTTCCTAACATTTGATAGGTAAGGGCTTGATGTTTTTCACTTTGATTCCTCTTTTAATCTCCATGTGGGACAGATTTCCATGATTCTCTCTGTAACGTTTTGTCTTCCTAAAACCAAACTGCCTGAAAGTTCTGATGTTTGGAGACTGCCAAAATACTTGGCTTGAATTCTGATAGTTTTTCAATTGGTAACATACCCTATGGATGTTTTGCAAATACTTCCATAAGGTATTGCGAGTGCATACATTTTGCTTTTTATTTTCCTTCCCTTGCTTTGTAAGTTACTAACCAGTGAAACCAAATTATTTTAACTATTAGGTTTCTGTTTTTTTTTTTTTTTCAGTTTACCTTTTATGTAGGTCATTTATATGAGGTCATAATCCTAGTAACTGTATGGTTTATTTCTGTATTTTAAATATTTTTAGTTTGCTTTTGTTTTCAAGCTTACTAATATGCTGTTCCAGGCTTTTTCTGTGTCATTCAATTCCCATCTTATTTTCCTAGTCAAGGAAACCTGGAGGTGACATGGCTCATGTTTAGTGAACCTACACTGATTCCTCATTGTTACTCTTTTCCTTTCGTAATCATTCATAGTTCATTCATTGCAAAATAAATCACTTCATAATAACTCTGAAATGACTGCCAATGGCATGTGTATGAAGATTGATGACTCATGTGTTTTTTTTTTTATAAAAAAATTTATTTCCATGTTTTGACACCTTCTCATTTTCCCCTGAATTTTCAGGATATTCATAAAATTTTGTTTTAACACAAATGTCTAAGGTCTGTACACCTTAGAAATTTTTAGATTCCAGTTTTTCATGTAGGTTGGAGCTCTAATCTGTTACTAGATTAATAATTAATCTGTTACGTGTTCATTCGGAAAGTGAAGCAGATGGATGTTGAATTAGGATGTAGAATTATTTCTTCAGATTTAAGGTAAATTTCAATAAAATAAAATTATTTAGTTTCAGGTAACTTTTGTAGAAAAAGAAATATTTGTTTCAAATTATTTTTCTATTAAGGACAAAATTATCATTGCTATTTTTGTTGTTGTACTGAGGATCAAACCCAGGGCCTCCTGCATTCTCTGCAAGTGCCCTACCACTGAGCGATACCCATAGCCCAGGACAAAAATAGTTTGAAAACTATTTTAGTTGACATTTGAACAAGAATTTTAGCTAATATTTGATCTTTTACGTGAGACAATCACAATCATTGATGTTTATACGAAAATTAATTAGTCTTGGTTTAATTTATGATAGTTTGCCCTTCAGTTTTTCTGCATAAATATTATTTTTAATTTAAACATTTAAGTAAACCTTTTTAGCCGGGCATGGTGACGCACGCTTGTAATCTCAGCATTTGGGAGGCTGAGACTGGAGGATCGGGGTTCGCGGCCAGCCTCAGCTACCTAGTAAGGCACTTCGCAACTTAGTGAGACCCTGTTTCAAAATAAAGAATAAAAAATAGGCCTGGGGGAATAGCTTGGAGGTAGAATGCCCCTGAGTTAAATCTCCAGTACTGCAAAAATAAATAAATAAATAAATAAATAAATAAATAAATAAATAAATAAATAAATAAATAAATAAAAAATAAACATGTAAGTAAGATAAAGCAAAAATAAATTGGGAGATATTGAAAACACAAAAGTATACAACAGAATACCCATATATTCTTATCCTGTATAGCATTAGTTGCTAGTACTTCATAATATATTACATATTATATATCATTATAATATTACTACATATGTCTTATAATAAACATCATAAAGTATATGTCATATGTTAAATATAGTTTTAAGTTGGTTTTTAAAAATATATTAAAAAATAAAAAGAAATAGAACTTGGACCCAACCATCAGTGAAAGAAAAAAACAATAGAACATGAAAGTTGTATTCCCAGAGTAAGAACTTTGATAAAGTCCAATATCACTAATAAAGAATAAATAAAAATATATTAAAGGTCTGTGAATTGTAAGAGAGAATGCTTGTTATTACTAACCATCTTTCATATCATATAATTTTATGTGAATATAATTATACAGTATACTAATGAGAAAAGACACATGCATTTTATTTAGCAATGGCTCAGTAAACATTTTCTTAGTGCTTACTCTATGCTAGGTACTTGCTTATAGTATTTAAACTAGCTATAAATAATTTTTCTTAAAATGCTACAATTTGACCGGGCGTGGTGGCACATGCTTGTAATCCCAGCATTTGGGAGGCTGAGAACGGAGAATCCGGGTTCGTGGCCAGCCTCAGCTACCTAGTGAGGCACTCCGCAACTTAGTGAGACTCGGTTTATAAAATAAAGAATAAAAAATAGGGCTGGGGGTATAGCTCGGAGGTAGAATGCCCCTGAGTTCAATCCCAGTACCGCAAAAAAAAAAAAAAAAAAAAAAAAAAAAAGCTACAATTTGATATAGTGATTGAATATATTTCATATCTAATCTAATTTCATATTTTAAATCATATTTGCTTTAAATCATTCTTTTGACAATGCAAGATAATAAAAACTTTGCTTACAACTCTTGCTGCTACTACTGTAAAGTTAGTAATTGAAGCCATATATCACACAGTGTCTTTCATCTTTAAATTTCCAAGGGGTTATGTGGTAAATGGAGTATGGATTACAAAGGCAGACAAATTAGTTTCGAATCCAAGGCATAGAGTCTTATTCAAGTCATTTGCTTTCTAAGGGCTAAGTTTCTTCATTTTAACTCTGAAACAAAATTATCTATATTAGTCATTGTGTTGATATATATATTCAATGAGATAATAGAATTACCATTTACCAACTGTAAGGTATGGCCCATGGAAGTCTTTTGAATACAAGCAAGTCAACACACAGAATATTTTTTAACACTTCCAACTTGTTGTTCTTCCCTGGAAAGCATATATGAACAATTTCCTAACTTCTCTCAGGATTATACATGATAATAAGTATGGATTTTGAAGAAATACTTTTTTAGCTTAATTTTATATTGGCACCTTTACAAATAGTAGAAATATCTGTTTTGTAGGAGGAGTTTCCAAGTTCGTATCCTATTTTTAATTTACTTTTGTGTAAAAAGAGGTTTCCTTGGTCCCAAGCCTATGACAAGTCATAAAACACTTTTTGTAGACTATCACCCCGGATTAAATATTGAAATTCATGTCTTTGATGTTGTTGCAGCTAGGATTTCAATTCATGGACCGAAATCTGTGGAGAATCCAGAAGTAAGATCTAACAGTTTAGCCAGCTCATCTATTTTCTTTTCGGAGGAAGAGATAGGGTAAAATTGGATATCTCCAGAGGGAGATCTAAGTACAGTGGCACAATAAATCCCCTTTCGACTGACAGAACTACCTGAGTTCCCTTGGAGAGCTAAGGAAGGGGGAGGGAGAAGGAAAAAAGAATGATTGATTTAGGGACTTAAACATACCTCTTTAATATGCAGAGGTGAGGTGAGTTTTCAATATTTCCCCTTAGACTATTTGGGGCAGGGAAGGAATTTCCAGTTAATATAACAGGATGTTAATATTCCTAATATTTATTTCACAAAGGAAAATAGGGGAAAGCACTTCATGAAGTCTTTTTTGATACAGGCTTTTCCCTGCTTTTCAAGAAAAAGGCTCTACTATTTCTCATAAGGTGAAAAATGTAAATGGACTTTTCAGTTTTGCTTTTCTTAATTTTAAAGGGAATCCTAAATTAAAATGTGCATGTCTTGGCATATTCTTTCAAAACATTCATCACCACTATAGATTTTAAGTGTTTCTTCATGTGCGGTTCTGAACTAAAAAAAAAAAAACAGTATTTTTGAATTCCCAATATCATGGGAATTTCCAAAACTCTTAACTCAGGTTATTAAATTAATTAAGTCTTTGGAAGGACAATTGCTTTGATTTGTCTAGGGAGCTTACTGATGATGTGATTGTTACAACCTGAAAACTCACCTGCTTTTAATGCCTGGCACCCCTTCTCCTCCACCTCTGAATGTTGCATTTAATTTTGCATTTCTAATTAAGCAGAATTCATCCTCCTGTGTGTTTGCTTAATATAATACTGGGATCTCAAAGGCAGTTACTAGTTGTCAGAAAAAGAAAATTCTTCCTACTGTCAAACATCAGACAGAAGGTCATAAACTTCATGACAATAAAAGAAATTTCTTTCGTCCCTTTTCAGCCCTCTAGGATTCCAGAATAGATTCAGATTACAGTAAAGGAAGTTGAAACAAGAGCAGAGTTGGAAAGTCCAGACAAGATTTATCAAGCCAGACATTGTGCCGTCCCCCAAACTAGCATAGTTGGGAGTCACTCCTTATCAAAGCACACAGGCGGTTCTGGTAGGTTGTCTCTGCTCCCCCAAGAGTGGGTCTTCTTACTCTAGTGTCAGTCAGGTTTGATGGGGGATGGGCAGAGAAGAAGCAGAGGTCAGTGCTCAAAACAAGGAGTCACAGAAAAGAACATTTGTTAAAAGTCAGGAAATTCCCCAGGCTAGACTCCATGTAATCACAAGCCCAAGAAAACAATGAGATGTTAGGCATCTTATACGCACATCTTATAAAATAGTTGCAATAAAATGTGGTCCAGAGAGACCTCAACTCCACCTGAAGTCTCATATTGTTGATAATGTAGCTGTGAGAAAGGAAAGCTCTTGTGTCCAGAATTGATGGGTCTTGAATATAAAGCAAAGGGAGATTTTTTTTCATTCTTGTTCTGTTTTTAATACAGCTGAGCATCAGGATCAGAATGACAGATTTTCCCACTTTAAGGTAGATGAAAATAGAAATCCTTAAGGAGGTCTGTGTCTGGCTCAGATTTATTTTATTTATTTATTTTTTATGGGAATTGAACCCAGGGACACTCGGAGCTACATCCCCAGCTCAGCTCTATTTTATTTATTATTATTATTTTTTAAAATTTTGGAATAGGTTCTTGCTAGGTTACTGAGAATCTCTGTAAATTGTTGAGGCTGTTCTCAAATCCAAGAACTTCCTGTCTCAGCCTCCCAAGTCCTGATATTACAGGCATGTACCACCACGCCAGTCAAGGCTCAGATTTTTTAAGTAGTTAGCTGCTTGAAAAGAAGAAAGCAATAAACTTCAAAACTTAGTTTAGAATTCTTTTTTGCTATAAATTTTATAACACAAAGAATGCCTTTTCCTAGTACTCAGCTCTATGAAAGTACACCCCCAAATCTAACTTTCTTTTCTTTCACAATTTGTAAAAATCAAATTTAAAAAAAAAAAAGAATCGCTAATACAAAGAAGGAAAAAGTACAAAATTAGCAACTTATTTTTTTAGAATCAGGCCATAGTGAAGTATGTGTAACTATAAATTCAGTGGCTTGTGAATGCAAAAAAAAATCATGTTAGTAAAATCAATGATACTACTATAAAATTAAAGCTAAGATCAGTTTTTAATTTTTAAAAAGTGCCTTTAAAAATATCTCCTAAAGAGTGATTAATAAATTTTAAGAAAATATGAAAACCTAAATTTAAATTACATAAAATAACTGTCATAAAGAACATAAACTTCTTACTCATCAATTCTCAGAGATTTGGACTTATATCTAATTTCATTAAAAACCAACCAGGTTTGTGTTCTTTTCACGTCCGCCTTCACTCCTCTGCAGATATTCAGTCTTACAATGGCCAATATCCTCACATAGTTTTCTTTTTTCCTTTCAGAAGTTTACTCTTAGAATAATAACAATTGCAGGTTTTCTGAAGGTAGGCAATGCAGTGTCTCCTTTTTTTTTTTTTTTTTTTCTTTGCGGTACTGGGGATTGAACTCAGGGGCATTCTACCTCCGAGCTATATCCCCAGCCCTATTTTTTATTCTTTATTTTGAAACCGAGTCTCACTAAGTTGCGGAGTGCCTCACTAGGTAGCTGAGGCTGTCCGTGGAGCTGGATCCTCCGGTCTCAGCCTCCCGAATCCTGGGAGTGTCTCCTATTTTTGATAGGACCATAAGAGCTAACAACAACTGTTACTTACCGGGTGATTTCTATATTCCAGGAACATACACAGTGCTTTACACATGCTCTATCACTTCACTTTAAAAATAATCTCATGTGTCGTGTGTGCTCTTATTTTTATTCCTATTCTGCAGATGTAGAAACAGGTTTAGAAAGGGAAGGAAACTTCCTTGAGTCGCAAAGTAAGTTAAGTGAAGAAACAGGTCCCAAGTTTAGTAGACACTCTTGCTTCGGACACTTCTCAGATTTCTCTACCCAGTGGTTTTTCTTACCAATTGTATCCTGGTGATACTTGAGAAGCCTTCTGCTCAGCCCAAGAGGATGAGCCAAGTTCGGGCAATCCCTTTACATCTTGCCATTGATGAGGGCTCAGCCAGGATTCCAGAGGTTTACGGAGGAAGTTTGTTCTGGTGCTATTGGGAAGCCTTCCCTTCTGTAAGACAGTAAAGACAGTACAGAGAAGGTCATTTTACTCCTAATCTTTTCTGTCCTTTTGGAAGATATAACCATATGAGGATCACCTCTTCCTCTAAGGCAGTGTGAGGGATCCTTCTACTCCTCACCACTTCTATTCTTCTGCTGATATTATGTGACAGTAAGATGCTTGGACCTGCAGGGCTCGTCTTTTGATCATGTGGGGAAACATGAAGCACACTTATATTCTAGAACTAAAAAACATTCTGCGACTGTGAAGATACCCTTGAGCATCAGAACAAACCCTGATGTTGAAAACTTAGGGAATTA
The DNA here is from genome assembly GCA_004027655.1 of Graphiurus murinus. Lineage (NCBI taxonomy): Eukaryota > Metazoa > Chordata > Mammalia > Rodentia > Gliridae > Graphiurus > Graphiurus murinus. Next base: position 50,924 of record PVLC010001532.1, on the reverse strand, counting down.
TTGCTAATGTACTTCATTATCTTATTCTTTAATATTCAGTCAAATGAATGAGATTGGCTAGGTCCTTACAAACATCCACAGAGGCAAAAGGTGATACACAAAGTTGACGCAGATGGGAAATAGGAACTAAACTAGAAATACAAATGAAAGAAAAAAATAACCCTTAAAAATAAAGGTGTTCTTTGCCTTAAGTTCATTATCCAGATCTATGTAATGTCTTATTTTCAGTTGCCATGGTGTTAATTTATTTTACATCATTATAGAAAGCATCTTAATCTTTGAAACGATAACCAAGCATTGGCAAACTATATATTGAAGTTACTCTTTTCTACATTGTTTAACTGTGCCATACACAATGTATTTATTTTCTTGTTTAAAACTTACTATTTTGGATAGCAAGGAAATATAAGTTGTTGAAACACTTATTGATTGATTGATTTGCTTATGTGCTTATTTGCTTATTTTGTGGTACTGGGGATTGAACCCAACACATTCTGCCTCTAAACTACACTCCCACCCCTATATTATTTATTTTATTATTATTATTTTTTTGGAAATAGGATCTCACTAATTCGTGGAGGGTCTTCCTAAATTGCTAAGACTGGCTGAGAATTGAGAAACTGCAATCCTCCTGTCTCAGCATCCCAACTACTGGGATTCCAAATGTACACCACCATACCCAGCTCATGTTGAAATACTTATTACCAAGGAAAAAAAAAAAGAGATGTTTAAATGGTGAATTAGCCCATACACATATGGGCTTAATTATTAGATTAAATTGAACAGTTATAGAGGCAGATGAATATAGATTTCTTAACTCTAAAAATACTATTATGATTTTGATCTAAAAGATAGTCTATTTAAATATAAGAATAAATTGTTAAACTCTGATTTTATTGAATTGTTTGTTGCAGTAGGTTTCTTTTTAAAACATAAAACTATGATACATATAGCTGATTTTCAACTAAAAATGGCCTAAATGGACAAATAACCTTATAATTTACTGCTTGATAGCCCAATTTCATTCTTGGTTAATATATTTAGCATCATTATGCAAGCTTGCAAAATAAAACGGTTTGTAACTCGTAAACATATTGTTCTTGTTCTACCTATACTTCTTGAGGAAATGAAAGGGCCATGTAGTCAAAGCATTGCTTTTGAAATCCACATAGCCATTGTCCTTTCTAAACTTTTGTTTCCGAGTTCAGACTGAGAAAGGATAATTATATGTAATGGAAGACAGCTGTGATGTACCAAGTGTATTTTCCCCTTTTCATCTGTGTTAGTCCATAATTCCCTTCCTGCTTCAGTGTTACATAGACTCAGTTTTCCCTTGTTTACCTTGCCCTGGAATTTTAGTGTGAGAACTTTATCAATCAAAATCAATTGTAGTTTTGTGGCTACTGCCTTAAATTATGGATTAAAGTATAAGATTTCTAATACTAGACCATTTTGTTAAGGAAGATGGTGATTGTTTTGTGTGTCTAATAAATGATGCTATTATTTTTCAAAATACAGCAAAATATGAAATCATACACTAAATCCAGTCGTCTTTCTAGTTAGGTATAATATTGGATAATAATGTCAACGTTTGGGGCCGTTTTTTCTTCTTTTTCATCAATTCCAATGCAGATCTGGACATATTGTTATTGTTTTGATTTCTTATCTTTCCGAGTTCCTACATTTGCCTTCATATTATTTAAAGGATTTGGTAATAAGCATATTGCTGAGTGTGTCATCATGTTTACTGTATGCACGTTTTCTTCTATCTTCTCATTTTTCTGGTACACTGCTGAAATAGGAATATAGAATTATCAAGTTTTGGCAGCTCTATGTGTTCCCTTTCCTCATGCCCTTAATTCTCTCCACATATCTTATATCATTGGTAATTGGGTAATTAGCCAGAAGTACTATCCCCTGAGTAGGAGGGTAAGAAATGTTTTATTGAACAAAATAATCTTATTTGTTACCCATGATTCAACTCTGATCTGCTACATCTCTATCAGCAGGGAAATTTTCTTCCCCATAAAGTCTTTATCAAGCCTTCAAGACAAGAATAGACAGATTCTGTTGTTAGTCTCAATTCTAAGGCAAATTGAGTTATTCTGCTATAGTCACATTTTCTGCCTGCACAGTATGAGATGTTAGGATATGGCAGAAAAATCTTCTGTTGAGAATTTGATGATTAATAAGATAAGGGTTCTATTGTGGGCCACTTGAAGAAAATTTGTAGCTGACTTGGCTCTTAAAACAAGCTAGAAGGCATTCTGGAAGTCTGAGGGACCTGCTGCGTGATTTCGTTTCAACTCCATTTGTATGCATTGTGTAGATATCCAGAGCCAAATGCCCTTCAGTGAAGAAAATTCCTGTTTCTGGCTATCAGTTGCATCATGATTCCCAAGAAAATAACTGAGTAAAAGAAAACATCCCTTAAAGACTCTACTGCATTCTTGTAATAAATCACAAAAACATCGGTATCGACTTTCCTAGTCATTCTACAAGACTATGGTTAAGAATATTTCCAGATGTGACTTACTGAAGTGAAGGTAATTTTCTTTCACACACAAGAGATCCTTTCTTAACATGGAGGGGGAAAAAAATCAAACACTTTTTTAGTCCTCTGCAGGTGACAAAATTTCAATTTCCTGTATCCTTCGACTGCTCGCGTTTTGCTCTTAACTCATGGGAATGAAGAGAGATATAATCATAAGACTCCAACTATTTCTAAGGTGATATAAATGAAGAAGGCAATTTTCCTGTTTCCTGACAAGGTAGCTTCATGGAACAATAATCTGAGCAAAGCAGTGCACAGGCATGGAACTGATTGCTGGGGTTTGTGGTCGAGGAACCGGTCCCTGGAAATATCTCAGTTAAGAGCAAAGAGATTTTCTTAATGAGGTCCTGAATTGTTCCCCAGGATAAACAGAAACTCCAATGGAAATAATGTCCCAATTTGTCAAAATTAATGATAGACCACATCTTTGAAATAAGAGTGTCAGGCCTAGTGGACTTTTTTGGTTTGTTTATTCTAATCATATTCTTGGTTGGTGGTAACAGCACAAAAGGGTCTATTACAGTCTACAACTCTGTGTAAATTGATGCTACCTGAGGTATCACAGTGTGACACCAGTAGAAATATTTCCAGGTCTATTATAGACTCTATGTATTTCTATTTCTCTCATTATCCCACTCCTATTCTGATTTTCCCAGTTCATTAATGCAATATAGACAAAGCCCTGCATGAACTATCATTGTCCATCTTTATTTTAAAACCTTGTCATTTAAGTAAATCTATATTCACTAGTGAAAAACCAGCTTTATATGGGTGAATATTTACTAAATATTGCCAAAAGTTCTCAGACTTTTAATGTCTTTTATTTTAGTCACCTGGTTTACTGTGTGAGTTTATGCAGAAAGGATGCATTGTTACAAAATATATTTATGGTTCTCTGTATAGTATTTGGTTTGGTCTGTTTCTTTATGAAAATTGTGTATGTCCAAGGAAGTGGTATAGGAGGATGGGAATGGAAAGCAGGTCTCTCAATCCATAAATTTGGTATATAGAAGCAAAACAGGTCCCTATATTCTCTGCCTTCTTTTAGACAATGCATCTCTTTTTGGGCACTGGCGGCCCATGAGAAATGCTGCTCTCTATGATTTTTTTCTTTTTTTTTCACAAGACATAAATTTGTCATTATTAATAAACATGAAATCATTTTCTAGATGTTTTTGTTGTTTTGGGGTTGCAAATGCTTTTTTATTCATCATTAATAATTTTGTAAGATTGCTTTTTTAAATGAACTTAGACTTCAGTAGCAACATTGAACTCATAAAAGAATTTTATTTTCAATTGTTGGGATCTAACTCAAGGCCTTGTTCCTAGGAGGTCAGCAGTCTACCACTAAGCTACAAGTCCAGCCACAAGACTTTTCTTTTATTCCCTTTCTTCTTGTATTTCTAAGTGTGATTATAAGCAGACTGATCATTACATTAAATATACAAGTAATATCCCTATAATAATAATACAAGGAAGATAGATGTGGGTTTGTACAAAATGTACAATATTTTCTAAGCATGGGACAGATTTTCTAAGAGGTATTTTTGTTGCAATTGACTTGGGCTGAAGCCACCTGTGACACATACAGCTGCTGACATGGATATTGGATTATATCCTCATCCTATATTTGAGAATTATGGCTAATATTTTAATGTAACACTAAATATATTTTATATTCCAATGTTAGCTTGTCAACCAAGGAGCTTTGTGTTGTTGAGTTAGCAAGGTGTAACTGTATTGTTAGCAAACATGTAATTGTACATTTATATAAGACAGTATGTTATATGTAGTAATAAATGATGGTTCATCAAACAATTAAGTTTTGTGTAACATTCATAGGTTAAAAATGGAGCATTGCCAGACATGGCAATACTTGTAATCCCAGTCCTTGGGAGGCTGAGACAGGAGAATCATAGGTTTCCAGCTATCCTCAGCTACTTAGTGGGGCAATCTGCAACTTAATGAGACCCTGTTTCACAATAAAGAATAAAAAATAGGCCTGGGGGTGTAACTTAGATGTAGACTGCCCCTGTGTGCGTTCAATCCCTAGTACTGGGGGAAAAAAAAAAGAAAAAGGAACATCAGATTTTGTTGTTGTTGTTGGTACTGGGTAATGGGGATAGAACCAAAGGCCTAATAACTTGCTAGGCAAATACTGTGTCATTAAGCTTTTTTAACCCTAAATGAGGAAAGCATATGGTGGAGAAAACATATATTGCTAGTTTGGTATTGTAGTACACTTTCCAGTTGTGTTAAAAATCAAAACAATATTGCATTTGTTTTTTATTTTGGGTACTGAGGATTGAACTAAGGGGGTTTCTGCCTCCAAACTACACACCTAGTCTTTCTTATTTATTTATTTATTTATTTTTGAAACAGAATATTACTAGGCCGACTTAAATATGGTATCCTGTTTTAGTTTCCCTAGTACTGGGATTACAGGTGTTCTTTGCTATTCCCAGCTAACAATGCAGTATTTTTGCCATGGAAGTGTCTTTAATGCAGTTTGACAGTACTTTGTTTTATTTGGCACTGTTTGTACATTGTTTTCCCATTATTTGTTTTCCCCCTAACTACTGCACAGAGAGAATTGTGCAGAAAATAACTTGGTTGAAGTTAATAAGTAAAATGTGCAGATACTTCCTGATGTAAACAGTTTGCCACCAGAAAAAACAGGAGTGCAGAATCACCAACACAGCTTACAAACTATTTCACATTCTCAAATGAATGGATGCAGTGCAAATTATTGAAGGTTTGTTTTAATAAAGATATTGTCATTCATGTCAAAAGCTAGAGTTTAAATGGGAAAATTGACTGGCTAAAACAAAACAAAAGCCGACTATTTTTCTATGAATAATTAATTATAAATACCTTATAATTAAACAATATTTTGATAGTAACCTTTTCTTTTTAGGTCTCTTGTCTTTTTTTCTTGCCCAGGCTGGGGGCATGTCTTGTTTTTTGTTTCTTTGTTTCTTTGTTTACTTAGAGGGCTAAACTACTGAGGTGATAAAAATAGGAAAAATTCAACAAAATAATAAAGTTTTGTACATAGGTATATTTTTAAACTTGAGAGGTAAAATGTTTTTTGAAAATGGATTTCAAGGTTAATTTAGCTTCAATTTAGTAGTTGTACAATCAACTTTCAGGTATTACTCATTACTTTATAAAAGGTAATTGTCTTCATTATTTCCCTTTTTGTGCCTGAAAAAGTTATTTGTATGTATGCAATCTTGGATAAAATGTTATTAGAATTATTAATATATGATATGTCCTTCATGTACAAGCCCCTCTGGTGGTGTGCTCTATCAATTTATATCTAAAATCTCTCAGATATGCATTGCTCACACAAGGCAGGTAGTTTGTTGTATTTCTTTTGAATAAGAGCTAATAGCATCACCTAAGGAAGTGATCATCCCAGACAAAGTGAAGTTCAGGAAAAGGTATAAGTTATTGCTTCATCAGTTATGAAACTGATTGCCTTTTTTTTTTCTTTTTCTTTTTGGTTTGTTCGCTTGGAAGTGTAGCTGGTTGAATAAAAGTGATTATTACAGTTCGGAAAGTAGTACATTAACATACACCTCCTGTTTGAGGAAGAAGTACACCTCATTCCTTTTCTAATTAGACTGGAAAGAGAGTGAATTGCATCTGTGGACTCTGTAGCTTGGAACACAGCAGTCATACTATCTGAAGGACCATTCACTGCTGTTATGGCAGTAGTTTCTTAGCGCCACAGAGGCCACAGGTAGCTGTAATGGTAAGTTTTAATTGCAGAACATAAAAGGTTAAGGGATTATCAGCTGGATCAGTGTGCCATGAAGTCTCCCATACAAACGCAGATGAGACATTGGTCTCTCTAGCATTAGCCAAAAATGATCTTGATGGTGGAGAGACCCTTCATCCCTCACTATTTCAACCCTCAGTAGTTGGACTAGTAATAGCACGCAGCCCAACGGTGACTGCATTCGTTGGGTATATTTTGGCATATTTCCCTAGCCTTCTAACTGAAAGCAGCTGATATTTAACTAAAAGAACATGGTGGAATGAAACCAAGCATATGAAATTTCAGATTCAAAGAATCCCCTGAAATGAAGAAACTATAAAACAAGTAAAATTTTTGGCCTTCTTCCTGCAGTTACTGGGAGGAACTGTTAGCTCACTGGTAGGAGATTACTTTCTTCCAACTCCAGGAGTCCTCCCTGCTACTCAAATCACCCAGGAGTGAAGGATAACAGGCTGCAATTGGCTGTCCCTCTGCAATGGTCTCCCACGGGTGTGGTTTCTGCATTCACACCGTTTCCTTGTACATAGTTTGCATGTTTCTAGGTGGGTTGCTGCTTCTTGCATTTCACTTAGTCCTAAAAATTTGAAGGTTATAATAAAGAAAATGCAATGATGGCTTATATGAAATATGAGAGGGTTCCCGTGGATGTTAGATATGCTTTACAGTTTCAAAGAATGTGGGAGTAGAGAATATTAGGTCTCTTGATTGATTATAGCATGCATCACTTATTAGATGTTTGACTCAGCAAGTTAGCTGAGTCATTTCCCCTCAGTTTCATCATCTGAACAGTAGAGACTTATAAAGACTAACCTATAGGTTTGTTGGAAAAATTAAATATAATGTATACTATGTAGAACATTGCCCACCTCAGAGTAAACACTCAACAAATAAACAAATACTTCCCATAGCCGTTATTGTTGTTGTTTTTGTTTTTGTTTGTAGTAATGGAGATTGAATCCAGGCTCTTATGCATGCTAAGCAAGCACTTTGCCTTTGAGATACACCCCCCGCCCCAGTCTGTTTAAAAAAAAATATTTTAAGGTAGGGTCGTGTTAAGTTGTCCATGCTGGACTCAAACTTGCTATTCTCCTGCCTCAGCCTCCTTGGTAGCTGAGATCACAGATATGTGCAGCACTCAGCTTCATTTGGTTGTTTCCGTTGATACTAAACTGGTATAGTCATGGTCAATTATTTATTGTGAAAACTGGATATTCTAGGAGCAGCTGAGGAACATATTTATCACTATATTTTAATTTTTGCTTATTAACATTTACTCAAGCTGGGTGTGGTGTTGTACTCCTGTAATCCTAGTGCTTGAGAGGCTGAGACAGGAGGTTCACAGCTTCCAGACCAGCCTCTGCAACTTAGCAAAACCCCCAGTAACTTAGTGACACCCTGTTTCAAAATTAAAACAAATAATAATAATAAAAAGCATTAGAGGCCAAATGACCCTGAGACCAATCTCTAGTACATAAATAAATAAGCAAATAAACAAACAAATAAATTTATTCAAGTTTGGGGGTGTACATATTACTTTTCAAGGATCAATTTTATGGATATTCTAAATGCTCTCATATTTGTGTATTAGTTTTTTATTGCTGCTTTCACAGATTACCACAAATATAGCAGCTTAAAGCAACATAGACTTATCTTTCAAATTATGTAGCTTGGAAGTGTGAGTCCCTTGGCTTAGGTTTACCTAAGGCTGGAATGAAGGTGTTGATTGGACTACCTACCCTCCTGGAAACCATAGAGAAGAATCCATTTCCAAGCTCTTCTAGGGGTTGGCAATTCAGTCCCTAGTAGTTATAGTTGTACAATTAATTTCTCTGTCCTTTTACTGCCATCAGTTAGAGGCTAGTAGTTGTTCCTAAATAGTGCTTCAGTTATGTTTTTTACTTTCCATGTGGCCACATCCAGCAAATATGGGTCCAGTTCCTATCACACTTATAGTCTCTGACTTCTCCTCTTTCTGCATCTCTCTTATGCTAAGCAGATGAAGTTAGGGTCCACTTGGATCATCTGATAAACTCTCCTTATCTTAAATTCAGTAACCTTAATTATATTTGTAAAGTCCCCTTTGTCCTGCAAAATAAGGTATTTACAGGTTCTAGGGATTTTGGTGTGGATATCTCTGAAGGGGTATTCTGTCTACCACACTTGGGTTGTTTTAAGATTAATACTCTAACTATAAGCTCTGTTTGTAAGATAAAGGCAACTTTTCCATGTTCTTCTCTTTCACTTGATCAAGTGGCTTGCACTACATACTCTATGGTGTCTAAGAAACTTACAGTCTAGGTGGGATGCCAAATCTCCATACCTCTATCACATATAATGGATTCAAGAGAGCTGCAAACTAGCTGCAAACTAGGTGTCTGAAGACACAAAGGAAATTGCAGTTATTTCTAATGAGGAGAAAAGAAGATCAAAGAAAGCTCCCTTAAAGAGGTGGCTTTTGAAGTATGTCCTGAAGAATGAGTAATTGGAAAGGTGTTTTAGTTGTTTTTTTTTTTTTTTTTCTCCCCCCTGTCTTATGGACATGAGAGCAAAGAAAAGATGTGCTTCATTAAAGGTGGAACAGAAGCCTACAATTCATGACAGGATCTAATACAATGGTAGTTTGTCTCAGTAAGAAGTTAGAACTTTGTAATTGGAGTCATTGCAACTTTGAAACCCCGGGATGTAGTGGACTAAAAGTCATGTCTTAGGAAATATAAGTGTGGAGTAAATGTAGAGGAGGGGCTGTCTGCTGGGCCTGTTGGAAGGCTATGGTGCAGAAGGGGAATCAGAAGCTAGAAATGTGGTAGAGACTGAGGGAGGCATTGATGTCCTGAAACGATTTCAGGATGGTTGAATGAGGAGTTGGAAATGAATGTGGTCTAGCTATGACACTTTCTAGTCTTGGAAGCCATGGGAAATGTGATGGCATTTTTCTTTTTTCAATATGAGGAAAATGAGAAGAGGACTAGACTTTCTGAGTATGAAGATAAGGAGTTTGGATCTGTGTGTTTCAAATATATGCTCATGAAATGTCCAAACATAGACATTGGAGTAGGAAACTATGAGAATATCAGGCTAGAGATGAGTATAGGAAATTAACCAGCATAGATATGAGAGTGGAAGCAGATGAGTGGGGAAACCCATTCAGTGTGTGTGTGTGGGGGGGAAAGCAGGAATCCACAAAATCCTTAGTGACACTACCAATAATCTGCCTAAGTCAGGGAAGTTTGGGGATTTAATTAAGAATGACAGCTCAGGTGGGATCCCCTGGAATGCTTGAGAAAGCTCTCACTTTGGAGACTCCATAGCTACAAAGGAGTTTGGGGAGATAGAAAAGTGCAACTCAGAGGACAAAGAGAACACCTCAAGGGTTCAGAAAGATCGTGGCAGGGGCTAGTAATGCACAACTGGTTGAGTAGAAGCTGCTTAATTTGACTTGCAAGCCACGTGGAATCTGAACAAGGAAAATCGCTCAGGGCTGCTGCCCAGGGCTGCCTCCAGCCATGCCAATCTGTGGTTAGACTGGTGACTCATATGGTAGAATCTTTCTGCTTTAAAGTCATTTGCTTCTATGCTGTTATTACTATTATTATTTTGTTTTCTTCATCTCCCTTAGTTCCCTGGTAAAGATGCTTTAAGGGGAAAAAGAATCTAACCAGAGTTAGACTTGAATAACTAGGGATGTATTTATGTTTTTCAATCCATGGTTCTCCACATTATTTTCATGCAAATCTTCTCATGAGGCAACCAAAGATGCCACTCCTTTTCAAAATCTGTTTCTTTAAAGTCCATTACTCTACTTCCTAATACCTTTTTCTATTGTCCTCAATTTCAGGCAATAATAACTTTACTTATTTACATTGGTAATGGGGCTTATACCTAAGAGCATTGTACCTCTGAGTTACATTCCCAAACCTTTTTTATTTTTTTTTTACCTGGAAACAGGGTTTTGCTAGGTTGCTAAGGGCCTTGTTAAATTGTTGAGGCTGGCCTCAAACTTGAAACCCTCCTGTCTCGGCCTCTCAAGTTTGGTGATTATAGGCATGCACCACTGCACCAGCTCAGTAAAAACACTTTGTTTAATTCTTTTTTTTTTTTCCTATTCTAATATCTGCCACCTTCTTAGAGTCTAAAACTTGGATAAACCCTTCAGTACTTTAGCCTTTCATTTCACTGATTTCGATTTCCTTATCTATAATTCCTTTCCTCCCACATTCCCTTGTTCCTATCCTAGATCTTATCACTGCCAAGAATTGTACTTTCTCCAAGCCCCAAGCTTCAAATTCCTTTCTTATATTTAATTCATTGGTGAAACTCTACTTCCGAATACACCAACTCCATCTATCATACTTCTCTCCATCTCTACCAGCACTGCCCTTACATGACTGACTTTCTCTTGCACTACTCCAGGACTTGATTTCTGGTCTCCCTGACCCCATACAATCCACCTGGAATCCTGATTGGCAGATGTTCAATAGATAGTTGTGGAATGAATGAGTGGTTTATGCATTTTGAGGTAAAAAGAGGTTTGGGAATTTTTAAATTGGTTCCTAAAATATGTCTTGAGGTAATAATGGCCAATCTTTGACATTGCCTTCATTATTCTTTAAGTTATAAAAACCTGGCTTCTAGACTTCCCATATATAGCTATTCCTTTAAATCATGTTTTTGGACATTCATCTACCCTAATTTCAGGTTCCTACTTTCTAAGAATCTGCAGTTGCTGAGGCTCTGGTGCAGGATCATTAGTTCCATTGTTGGGATTGGTTTGTGACAACAGCATAGGTGACAGCATAGTCCATCAGCAGCAGTCTGACTTTGGTCCTGGTACAGGAGGAATCTGGGATGACTAAGCAGATGTATGAGATCAGTTTTAAAGGTTTGGGACCTAGGATGTTTGCTCTTGATTTTCTCCAGTTGTGTTCTGGGAGACGATGAACACTCCCAGTTCTGCTTGCTTCCTGACTTAAATAACCCCCACTTTATCAGAGAACCAGTCATAAAACCCTGTCCTGTTGCTCTTTGAAGAGGAATTGTTTCTAGATTGGGAAAGATTGAATGAAGTTAGGCCAGATCAACAGCTAGAGGCTCCAGGTATCCCGTATTTCAGTTTTAAATTTTGATAATATATCAGGAACATTTCCTGTTTTCTATATGATAGTTGTACATTTGTCAGAATGGGGCATTGTGAGTTTCTGTCACATAAATGTTTCCACTGTGCTCAATATGTGCACTCTACCAAAAGTAGTGGAGTTTCAGAAAAAAAAAAAATTTAAAAGAAAAAGGGTTTCCTTTGATTGAAAACGATAGAAAGTGCTGATTTAAACCTAGGTCTTTATAAGGAGTCTAATTTGGGTTCCATTTTAGTGTTGCCAATTTCTAGTTGTATACCTTCAAGCAGATTACCTCAGTCCTTGGTTCTAACTTCCCTCATGCATCCACAAAGCCAGAAGGAATTGAGGAAACACAAATTGCTGCCACACCCCAAGGTTTCTGATTCAAGTGTGTGTAGGGTGGAGTCCAATAGTTTCCATTTCTAAATTGTTCCTATATGATGCTACTGCTGCTGCTTCTGCTGCTGCTGCTGTTGCTGCTGTTGCTGCTGGTGGTGGTCTGGAGACAGAACTTTGGGAACAATTGTATTAATCTCTTTAAGTCTGTTTTCCCATATCTAAAATAGGAAGAGCTGGAGCTGACTTCTGTGGGGCTATTGAGAGTACAGTACTCTTAAAAACATCATACTCAGCCGGGTGTGGTGGCGCACGCTTGTAACGCTTGTAATCCCAGCATTCGGGAGGCTGAGACCGGAGGATCCGGGTTTGCGGCCAGCCTCAGCTACCTAGTGAGGCACTCCGCAACTTAGTGAGACTCGGTTTCAAAATAAAGAATAAAAAAAAAAAATAGGGCTGGGGTTATAGCTCGGAGGTAGAATGCCCCTGAGTTCAATCCCCGGTACCGCAAAAAAAACAAAAAAAACATCATACTCATTATGGGGACTCAGTGAATTCTAACTCTTAAATAAATCCTTTTATGGTTAATTGCTTTAAGAATAAAAATTTTAATTTTTTTAAGTTTTTAAAGTGTACTGATTAATCTACTATAATTGCAAAACATTTTTTCTTATAGTATACATATCCATGTCCAATAGATAAAAACATGAAACTTGCCTATGAAGATACAAGGCGACAGTCTTTTTATGAAAGTGATCTCAGTACTTGCAAATGTCATGTTTCCACAAATTTTGCCTAATAATTAGTCCACCTATTTAGGGCCTTGGAAGCAGATTTTAAAATGATGAATACTATGTGAATAAAGGCCATAAATAATATTTATCATCAAAGCTCTAATTGGTGACTTAAAATAGATATGGATACAAATGGTATTGATTTAAAAACTCACTAGTTAAATATAATTAGCCTTTGGTTAATGCTTTAAATATTATTGGGAAAAGTCAAAAGTATAATTTGCAATGGGAATGTTCAAAGATAAAAGAATGACTTAGGAGTGGCTCTTTAGGACAGAGATAGCAATGGTGATAATTTTCAAATGTCTGTCTTTGGTAGAGATTATGTTATTTATCCAGAGTTTGAAATCCATTTTGATTAAGTGCACATCACTCATTGGTTGTATGAAAAAGTATATTTTAAAAAGAAAGAATCTTTTTCTTTCAGTATTCACCAAACATAAAATGTGTCAAAGAGAATTGGATAATTTAGTTTATTTGTATTAAGTTGGATTGTACCTAAAGCTTAGGTCACATAAGTAGATATAGACTCCATCTGACACAGTTGAGGCTCTCGAAATCATTGGTTATACACTAACTGTTGGGAGAATTAATTGTATGTCCTTACAATGTTTGGGTTACCTTGAAAAATTCAGTGACCTTTACATTTATGATACTATATTTTATCTCCCAAGATGACATCTTTGTAATAAGCATGGGGAGTTATTCGACTTCAGATAGCTTCTACATTGTTCTGGTGACATGTTTATTCACTTTGTTTATGTGCTTGTTCTTGGCCCTTTTCCCCTGGATTTTTTTACATTCTTTTTATTTTTTTCTAGGGCACAAAAGTTACTGTTGGTTAAATATTCTTCTCAAGTTTAGTTTAAGTTTTTATATTTCATATGAAATATGTATGAGTCCTAGACACAACAATCAGATGTCCTGTTGAGAAATAATTTCTTATGTTCAAAACCATGTAGGAATTATAACCATCATGTAGATTACTTAGGAGATAGATATTACTTTTAGGATATAATCGGTTACCTCTAAAGCTGGAAAAAAAAAGGTATGGGGGGAGTTCTGGTGGATTATTACTTCTGAATATTCCCTTAGAGTTAACTATATTTTAATATTTAACTGTTTTCTCATCTTTTGTAGTAAAAATAACATGTAAAAGTAGTTTTTGATCCTGATGAGGTTTCCTAGTTTCACTTCCCTTAGTATTTAAAAAGGAAACAGAGAAGACTCTGCTAAGTTTTCATGATTTTATGTTGGATGCCTAAGCTGTTTGTGATACTTTGAGTTTCTTTTGTATTTCACAGACATATCAAAGTCAAGCACTAAACCAAGCATGAGAAGGAGGGAGGGAGGAGGGAATAGAGCAGGAACTGGGGAAAGGTTAAATAAGAGATGTGTGCGTGTGCATATGCCTCTACCAGCATGTACCTAACAAAGAGGCACCAATAAAGAAATATTTTGAAAAATAATGTTTGTTTAAAACAAAATATTGTTTTTTATTTTTAATGGCATTTTAAATAGACTTTTCCTCTTTATTGTATTGTCTGTGACCTAGTTTTAAAGTTAAGCTTGAAGTAATGATCATTTTATCAGTTTTATCAGCATACTGCATGAACTCTGAACAGAAAAGTTTAAAGACTCATAACAATAAATAAAACATACTTACTTGAGGTTATCTAAGCCATTTAACTTTCAAAAAACAATATAATTTGAATAATCATGATGTACCACATTAATTTGAAAAACCATATTGCATGGCAATGCAGAGGTGTTTTCTTGTGTTCAAAGCAAATTATCTTCCCAGGTATTTCTTGCAGTGTGTCATTGATAAATTTAACTGCAGTAGATTTACTATTACTGTGGTTCTTCCAGACTTTCAACCATGGAAACCTGGTTTGTTATTACTCCAAGGGTAGATTTGTTTCTCTGAGTAATCAAGTCTGGACAATATATTAGTATATAAACCTGAATATTGACTTGGGCACTTGATGTTCTCCACACACCAAATTTTCTGTGGCCATGATACAAACGGAAACTCCTTTTGGGATACTGGTGGGTGACCATGAAATGGTTAGTGGCATCAGACGTAGTGAAACTAATGATATCATCTTCAGAACAGTTGGTCTTGAGCTGGGCTTGGTGGCACACGCTTGTAATCCCAGCATTTGGGAGGTTGAGAACGGAGGATCCGGGTTCGCGGCCAGCCTCAGCTACCTAGTGAGGCACTCCGCAACTTAGTGAGACCCTGTTTCAAAATAAAGAATAAAAAAATAGGGCTGGAGGTATAGCTCGGAGGTAGAATGCCCCTGAGTTCAATCCCCAGTATCGCAAAAACAACAACAACAACAAAAAAAAACAGTTGGTTTCTGTACCCCCAGGACCAGATAAACCGCATTATGACACACTTTTTGCCTGTTCTTGTAACCAATTTATATTTTTTTCTAGTTAAAATCTTCCTTTTATATAGTATAAAAAATTCTGTTCAAGTATAAACAAATTTTGGTTCCCTGACAAACATTCCGTCCAATTGGTCTATGCTTTTTTATTGTTTTATTTTGTGGCACTAAAAAATTGAGCCCAGGATCATTCTATTACCGAGATACATCCTCAGCTCTTTTTATTTTTTATTTTGAAATTGGGTCTCACTAAGTAAACAAACTATGATCCTGAACCTGCAGTCCTCCTGTTTCAGCTTCCCAAATACTGGAATTACAGGCATATGCCACTGCACCCCTGGCTTAAGTCTTTTTAAATGTTTAGTGTATGGAAAGAATCTATAATCTTTATTTTATTTTTATTAGACAAACATGTGTATTAAACTTTTATATAATTGCCAACCATATACCATGTTTAAAAAAAGTTTAATATTTGTCAAAATAAATTTATTTTGGAGTTATATTGTAAACTTACACTTATTTTTAGTTTAAGTAATTTATTGCTTGTTTCTGATTTTATAAGTAACATTAATGCATGGTCTTCCAGGAAAAATCATAGATTACAGAGTGAATAAAAAGGAAAGTCCTGCTACAAGTCCTGCTCTCTCAATATTTTGGCAATATATTATTAATATTACTCAACTATTGTAATGTCAGAATTCTCCAGAGGAATAGGATCAACAGGATATCTCTGTCTGTATTCAGTACATGCATGGGGAAGGGGATTAAGATATTGGTCTGCATGAATGTATTATTGTGGAGGCAGGTAAGTTTCACATCTGCAGAGCCTGCCCGCAGGTTAGAGACCCAGGGAAGAGCTGGTATTGTAGTCGAGTCTGAAAGCAGTCTGGAGGCATTATGCCTTCTTCCTCAGGGTATCTCAGCTCTTTCAGTGATGGCCTTGTTATGGTTTGGATCAGGTGTGGTCCCTAAAAAGTTCATGTTTTGAAAACATGGCCCCCAGTGTGGCAAGTTTCCGAAGAGAGACTCTTAGGCAATTAAGACATCATGAGGGCTCTGACCACATCAGTGGATTAATCTGTTGAGGGCTTAATGGACTACTAGTTGGAGGAAGTATGTCATCGGAGGTGTGCCCTAGGAGAATTTATCTTCTCCCTCGCCCCTTTCTCCCTCTCTCTGCTTCCCAGCTGCCACAGCTCAGCAGCTTTCCTCTGCGATGCCCTTCTGCCATGGTGTAGAATTCTGCCTTGGAGACAGCTGCTTATGGACTGAAGCAGTGAACCCAATAAACTATAAATTTTTTATCCTCTAAGTTGTTCTTATCAGGTATTGTGGTCATGGCCACAAAAAGCTAACACAGTCCTTCAACTGATTGGATGAGGCCCGCAACAATATGGAAGGTAATTTGTTTTACTCAAGTGTACTGAATTAAATGTTAATCACGTGTAGAAAAATATCTTTATGCCACTTCTATATCCTAATCCCATCCAGTGGCCACCATGAGAAGAATCTATTGACCAAACTGCACATAATCCATCACCATTTGTCATTTTATAACTACTATCCGTGTAGGCATGTTATTTCTATCTGCCATAGAAACTATCTGCCATACAGCCATTATAAAAACTGATTTGATATGTGAATCCAGTCTCATCATTTCCTTCCTTAAAATCTCTCAATGGTTTCTTTTATGCCTTCCTGGTAAAATCCAAATTCTGTAGCTTATTACCTAAAATCTGTAATAATCATATCCCTGCCTAACTCCCTTCTGTCATTTATAGAAACTTACTTTCTTATCATTAACATCAAAGGGCATAGAATAGTTATGAAAAAGAATTGAACAGAGGGCAAGTATTAAATGTTTCTAATAAAAAATACAGTAGTAAAGGATTTGAATCATAGTGCTGACCACATTGTTTTCTAGCTTTTGATTGGTGATTTCTTAATATTATCCAAATTGCTAGTTCTTGTTGATGAATTTTGACAATGAAATATATTCAACAAAAGTAGTTATAATATAGGAAATAAAATTTATATTACCAAGCAGAAGACAGAAATCTGTTATAATGATAAAGATTTTCACTTAATTGGAGTTATATATATTTCAGAGGTTTAAAGTACTCCTTCACACAAATCATCTTTGCACTTCTACTTAACATGTATTAAATTGCTTTGCTTAATTATGAATATCCCATAATCCTAAATGAGATCCTTAAATGGATTCAGGGATTGATAGAAACCATTAAACATGAACATATACTAGAAGTTACGTTTCATTTCCTAAGAATTGATTCTAAATTAAAATATGGCTAATTTCTGGGAATATCTAATCACATTATTTAACATGTTTCTTAAATTTATAATACATGAAAGAATGATTATTCATAACCTTATTGGTAACTAGCATACATGTCCCATATGTGTGTACTTATACTATTTGTAATATATTGTGCTTAGAAAAAAATCACTAAATTTTTGGTAGTTATTTTTAATAGAAGAAGCAATATGTTGGTTAACAGTTTGTAAATTATTTTAGAATAGAAGGAGAAAATTAATCTAGAGAAATAAAAATCTCAACAGGAAAGGTTTCTGTACCTTTTAAAACATTATCTTTAAGCTAGGCCTGGTGGTGCATGCATGCCTGTAATCCTAGTACTTGGGAGGCTGAGGCAGGAGGATCACAGGTTTGAGTACAGTCTCAAAAAGTAGTGAGACTCTCATCAACCTAATGAGACCCTGTTTCAAAATAAAATAGGGAGCCGGGTGTGGTGGCGCACGCTTGTAATCCCAGCATTTGGGAGGCTGAGATCAGAGGATCCTGGTTCACGGCCAGCCTCAGTTGAGGCACTCCGCAACTTAGTGAGACCTGGTTTCAAAATAAAGAATAAAAAATAGGGCTGGGGGTGTAGCTCGAAGGTAGAATGCCCCTGAATTCAATCCCTAGTACCGAAAAAAAAAAAAAATAATAATAATAAAAATAAAATAGGGCTGGGGGTATAGTTTGTAGGTAGAATGCTCCTGGGTTCAGTCCCTAGTACAGTAAATAAATATAAATAAATAAATAATACTTATCTTTGATATGATTCATTCATTCTGGTACTGGGGATTGAATGCAGGGGCATTCTACCTCTCGAGCTAGAACCCCAGATGTATTTTATCTATTTATTTATTTTTTAAAACAGAGTCTCATCTCACTATGTTGCTGAGACTGACCTCAAATCCATGGTCCTCCTGTCTTAGCCTCCCAAGTGCAGCGATTACAGGTGTGCACCACTGGCTTGTTTTGTTTTTAAATATTTCATTAACCTACTCTTTGTATTTCTCATGCCTTGTGTTGATGAGTATAATCAAGAATGGTTTAGAAAGCTGACATATGTTTTCTAAAATTGATTTACATATGCTCAAGTACTTTCAGATGTGTTATCTAAACAAATTCTTATACTTTGTGAAAATTATTAGACATATTTCATAGATAATCATATAGTAAAAAAAAAATACTTAACAGTTGTTGAATGCTCTCTGTATGCCATGATCAGTACTAAGTCCTCTGCATGGAATATAATGTTTCATTCCCTCAACTACCCTAAAGTTTCTGAATCACCCAAATGCCTGAGGAAGAGTAAATGTCCTTATTCTTTTTTCTATGGAGCAGACAACAATTAGATTTTCCTGATAATATCCCTGTAAGTCCTTAGGGACATGTATTTTTCAAATCCAATATTATATGTTTAAGGTTGTTTTTAAAATTACTTAAAAGAGAAAGATCATAAAAATTGTTATCCCTCAGTGAGGCATTTCCCAGACCAGAAATGGATTTTCCAGAGGCAAAAACATTCTAACTTTGCTTGTCTTCTAGACTCATTTGCAATTTGTCCTTTATAGTAGTTTATATCTACTAATAAGTAGGGCACATAAATGAATAAATAAATATTTGTACTGAGAAAATATCAGAGATGATTGACTGCATTGAATGGTAGCCAATCTGTGAAGTGCCTTCCTGTTTGAAGTGCTCTGTGCGCAGCTACTGCCATTGATAGACCTTTTTACCTGTGGTTTCCTCCCACCTGGGCTGTTCTTCTCCGACACCTTCTCCTTATCAGGTTTCTTTTTTTTTTTTTTTCGGTACTGGGGATTGAACTCAGGGGCATTCTACCTTTGAGCTATACCCCCAGCCCTATTTTTTATTCTTTATTTTGAAACCGAGTCTCACTAAGTTGCGGAGTGCCTCACTAGGTAGCTGAGGCTGACTGCGAACCCTGATCCTCCAGTTTCAGCCTCCCGAATGCTGGGATTACAAGCATGCGCCACCACGCCCGGCTCTTATCAGGTTTCTTAATGGGCATTTTGTTCTCTAGAACCCATGAAATATTTTGATTAATTCTTTATCACTTATTTGTCCCCATATTCTACCTGTGCCATTTATTCTTGAATAGAAGAAGGGGACATCATAGAATAAGTTGTTGCTTCATTTTTTCTGGCTTTATAGCCATTACTTCCAGTGTGATTATTTCATTCTTTTCTTATTAAACTTGTTATTGAATTTCAAATTGAATATTAAAATTTGCTGATAAATTTTAAAACATATATTGATATTGCTTCTTTTCTTTAATTAAAAAAGACATGTTCCACATTTAGCTAACTCTGAAATCATTAACCCATATCTGAAAATAGAATTTTAGAGTCAACATCAGTATGCAAAGCCACACCAAAGGGAAATTTGTATAAGCAATTCTGTGTTGCTTAACAGCAGGGACACATTCTGAGAAATGCATTCTTAGGCAATTCCAATGTTTTATGAGCATCATAGAGTATGCTGACATAAACCTAGATGGTATAGGCCAGTCACTTGATCTGGCCTCTTGATTCAATCCAGAGACATGGTAAACAGGAGAATGATGTGACTGCTGCTGGCTTTATAAGCCATATTGTTTTACAGTAATTTTTTTAAAATAAGGATAAAGAGACTGGGCATGGTTGTGCATGCTTGTAATCCCAGTACTTGGAACGCTGAGATAGGATCATCACAGGTTAGAAGCCAGCCTCAGTAATTTAGTGAGAACCTAGCAAGACCCTGTTTCCAAATAAAAATTAAAAAATAGGATAGGGGATGTAGCTCAGAGGTATAACCAAGGGTGTAGCCCCCTAGGTTCAATCTCTAGTACCAAAAAAAAAAAAAAATACAAATAATAAATATACCGAAATAAGAACAACAACAACAAAAAACCAGTAAATATGAATAAAGTGAATATGTAAGCCTGTAACAGTCATTTATTATCATTGTCGTGTTTCGTTTACACTGGGATCACCACAAACAGATGAGTGATATATACTGGTACTATAGTAGGAAGACTATGACATCACTAGGCGACAGAAAGTTTTCAGCTCTATTATTTTGTTATGGGGACCACTCTCATATACATGGTCCCTCATTGATGAACATGTTTTTATGTGACACATGACTATATATGTTATATACTTATATGTATGTGTATGTGTATGATCTCTAGGGGAGAGAGAGAGTGGGGGGAAAAAAAGACATACTTAAAACAAGAGCATAAAGGGCCTATCCTAGTGTCATCTGTCTGAAAGACATCTGAAAGCTATGAATGAAACAATAAAGGCTAATTGTCCCTCAGAGAAGGGAGCTTGGAACCTCCTCTCAAGTCTTCTTCACTCTTCCATCTTACCCACGTGCTCCTGGAGAGCACAGTGACATTAGCTAGGAAGGGAAGATGATGTCATATGTGCTCTATGTATGTATGTATATATATATATATCTTGTTTAAAAAAATCACACAAACACAGCAGTCTTGGATATTTATTTTCAACTTTATGTATTAGCTGATATTCCCATAATAACTTTGAGCCATCAGAAGAAGGCTAGCTTTTGCTTCAAGCACTCTTGAAAGGAAGATAATTAAAATCACTGTCACTTAGTTAAGATTGTGAAAGGCAAGTACTTTCAAAGTTGGAACTTTTTTATGCGTAGTTATAGCAGGATGCAAAGAAGTGAGGAAGAAATGGGGATGCACAAGACTCTTGTTCCTGCCAAAGCCCTCTGAGGAGTGTTTATAAGAACATGTTCTATGCTTCTCTACCTGAATTACTACAGTAGCTACCCAAGTGATCTCCTGACTGGCTTCCACTTTTGCCAAGCCCTCACTCCACCCTCTCTGCTGCTAAAGAGGACCTCTTCTCCTCCCTCCACCCGCCCCCTCTCTTCCTTCCTTCTTTTTTTTTTTTTTTGTGTGTGTGTGGGGGGTAGGTGTGTGTGTGTGGTATTGGGGATGAAACCCAGGGGCCTTCTACCTCCAAGCTATACCCTGAGGCCTATTTTAGTTTTTATTTGGAAACAAGACTTCAGTAAGTTGCTGACAGCCTCACTAAATTTCTGAGACTGGCTTCAAACCTGTGATCCTCCTGTTTCAGCCTCCCAAGTGCTGGGATTACAAGAGTGTGCCACCATGCCTGGCTTAAAGATGTCCTTCTAAAATGTAAGTCAATTTGGGCATGGTGATTCATGCCTATAATCCCAGTTCTTGGGAGGCAGAGACAAGAAGATCACAGATTAGAGGCCAGCTTTAGCAATTTATCAAGACCCTGTTTCAAAATGAAAAACAAAAAGGGCAGGGGGGGGATATATCAGGATGTAGCCTGCAGGTAGAACGCATCTGGGTTTAATTCCTATTTCTAGTACCTAAAATAAATAAAATGTAAATCAGGTTATGTTCTGCTGTAAACTCTTAAGAGGATTTCAATCTTACTTGTTAAAGCCAAGGCCTCTATAAGAACTACAAACTTGGCATAATATCTATCCTTCTTCCCTTAGCCCCTCAATGCTTTCTGACATTGTTTTTCCCACTGAGGATCTTCAGCTTGGGTGGTGACTTTTGGCTTGGACTGCTCTACTCCCAGATGCTCACCTTGTCCCTTGCTTGCCTAAGGTCTGTGCTTATAAAAGTCACTAAGAAAGGAATTCTCTGACCTCCTGTCAAAAACAGCAATCTGCACCCTCCTGTACTTCCAACCACTTACCTGGCTCTAATGTTTCTTCTTTGAGTTTATCACCATGAGTGCAGGGACTCTTTTGTTCATCACTTTGTCCTCTGGACATAAAACATGTATAGTTAAACAAATGACTTTTTCATTGAAATTATTTCTTCCTGAAATAATTTGGAAATTTTTAGGAGGGATTAAGAAGTAAAATCAAGACATCTCTTCTTTGCTCTTTAGAACCGTTAATGGGCCAGTTTGAAGTAACACATTTCTTTACTTATTGAGACACCATAAAACCAGAAGATTTATCTTGTCTTCTGTGGTAGTGCAGTTTGTTTTCAGAAAAGTAACCCTTTTCTTAGCATTCAGAATGCATAGGTTGGTTTTATGTTACCTTTTGACAGGCGTAAATGAAAAAAAATAAAGTCAGAAGGATGATGAGTTACTCAATAATGTTTATAATCTATTGTCAGGTTTCTCTTTCCTAATGCAGAGTTGCTACGAAAACATACAAAAGCAATTATATATGAAGTGGCATACCTTTAATTACCTTAACTTTTCTCCTTATCTGAAAGCAGAGCTCACTGCACATGAACATCATAGAATTTCTAGACTAACATGAACTGGCCTGGCTTATATTCCCCTTTAACTTGCTGTGTGGCCTTGAAGAAGTGCCATGCCTTTAGCAAGTCTGGGCTCTTATCTTTGAAATAAGTTTAATAATAGGTGTAAACTCCCTTACCTGCCTGACTGGGTTGTTAAGATTAATGACATAATGGATGTTTAGAACTCTGAAATAATTGGGAGGAAGATGTTATTATTTATTTGAGGTGTCTTAACATTTTTCTGATATTTATGATTATTTTGGAAAAGTACCCTGTCCAAATCTTTTGCCCTAGCTTCCCTGACTGATTCATGGAGGCACATTTGTCCTCCTTGGGCAACTGTGGTGAGCTACAACCTTATGTATTCTATGTGTTGACATACTTAATCTCTAAGATCTACCAGTTTTGCACATGTGTTCTGCAATATAACTATTAAAAAGAAACAAAACGTGGCCTTAGATATTTCTGGCATTTACCATGCTAGTTGCACGTTTGTCAAACTCCTATTCTTTATTAAGTTATCTGAAACTGTTTAGAGCTACCTGTCCAAGGTAAACTTTGGTTCCTAACAAGTTGTATTCCCTCTTCCCTATGATTTCCCTTAGTCAAGAAAATGTCTCAAAAGTGGATGTCTTTAGGATTCTAAGAGGATTTCTCCTTCCCTTGGCCTGAAAAAAAAATTTAATTTTGCAGCCTGGAGACTAGATTTGAGTAATCGATTTCCCTGTTCTATTTAAAGATTGTTTTTATTAATGCACTTTTCAAGCCGAGACAGGGCATTATCGCTTTCTCGATCACTACACTAAGTGTTGAGATCTGAGCAGGCCAGCTGCAGCAGCTGCGTTTCCCCTTGGATCTCAGAGCTGAAAACTTTCATCTCCTTTGCTGTCTCAGCTGCTGGGCTGAGGCTATGGCCTTCCCATAACTCAAACCAGTTTCAAAGAAATGTAAGTAACCTCTCTGGAATGCTTTTGGAAAACCACAGAAAGGTTCTCTCAAAGTACACCACTTATATAGTTTAAATGAATGTTTCCATTTTAAGGTAATAACAGCATAATGTCAGGAGCCAGTGTATAATACTTAACTACATTATGAACATGGTGTAGGCATGTGTCTCTACACCAATTTGAAAAAAAAGAAGAGAAACACCAAAGTCATGAGTTGGTATTCTTAAAATGATCTCAGAGTTGTGGAATCTATGGATCAAAGATTGTATTTTCAATAATTCTACTTAGGAAGTGCCATGTTATTTAGGCTTAAAGATATTTTCCAGCCAGGCAAGGTGGCACACACCTGTAATCCCAGTACTTGGAATGTTGAGGCAGAAGGATCACAAGTTCTAAGCCAACCTCAGCAATTTAGCAGACTCTCAGCAACCTAGCAAGACTTCTGTTTCAGAATAAAAACTAAAATACGTCTGAGGGTGTAGCTCAAAGAATGTTCTTGGATTCAATCCTCAGTATCAGTTAAAAAAAAAATGATTTTCTCTTATGTTCATGTGAAGAGGTGCTGTCATGAAAATAATATTGATTGCCTTACCTGACTCAAAGGCTTGTACTCACAGAGAAATGTCTCACAGTGGATTTGGATTATTTGGGTTGTGGGCAGGATCAAATTCAAATTTGCATGCCTTTTTAGTAATAGTCATTTATATCTAATTGTCAATGAACTCAAACATGATTGGTAATATATAAAATTAGAGATTAATTCAGTGAAATTTGGCATTTCCATCCAAGTCTGGACCAGAAGGAAAACTTTTGCTTTCTATGCTTGCTTTGCCTGCATGAAAGAAATTGCCCCTGGGACCTCACTTGTTCCACGTGTGACTTAACTAAAGAGGACTTCATGATGCAGTTTAGTTTGTAATTACAGAAGAGATTACAAATTAGATTTTACATTTATATCTTTCTTACCATCTCCCTAGTATTTTGTGGCAGGAAGAAGCCTCACTCCTAGGGCATTGGCAGAGATAAAGAAATCTTCAGAGCTAATTTAAGTTCTTGTGGATGTTATATAAAAATAAGCTAGATTCCAATATTTTCATTCTATCAAGGGCTACCTTTACAAACCAGCAAATCAGGGTGCACTACTAAAAAGGGGAAAACAATTCACTGGTCTCAAGGATTCTGAATACCTTGTTTTTCTAATGATTGGCTGTGTGGATTTTAAAGCTTTTCTTCATAATCACATGTATTACCTTATCTGGAAAGGCAGCTTATTGCAGCAACTGCCTGTGCTACCAGGGGATTAAAGCAGGTAGACTTGCTATCACTTTCCCCTCCTGAGACATTGTGGGCATTATGCTTGGCTTCTGCTGACCTGTTCTTGAACTTGTGCCATTCAAAAGCAGCATTTGTATAGAATTTAGAATGGCCTTTTATTGTTTTAATGCTGTATGCGCCTAGAAAGTATTTTCTGTCATTTTATTTTTTCATTAAGAAATGTGTGTGTGTGTGTGTGTGTGTGTGTGTGTTGTGTATGTGTACACAGATGTGGACCTATCATATCAAAACATGTACAAGTGAAACAACATATAAATACACATATAAATTATAAATATAAACATAATGGAAATGCAAACTTACACATAAGCCAAATATGTAAATTTAAGTTTTCTTGCATTTAAAAGAGAAAACAAAATAGTAAAATCAATTTTAATAGAGTGTGCTTTAACTCAATATCTCAAATGTTAGCATTTTAAGGCATACTCAATACAAAAATCATTAAGGAGGTCTACATTTTTTTCCTACCAAGTCCTCAAAATAGGTGTGAATTTTATACATATAACACATCTTAATAATAGCCTCACATGGTTAGTGGCTATCTTATTAATGTGAATATACATGTATACTAAAACAGTTAGTTTGAAATAAACCCTTAGATAAATCTCAGGAATTCCAGTGAAATCACATTTGATACTTTTGTTACTCTTCAGTCTCCTCAACTATAGCTTGTATTTAAAAGAGTGGTCTTTTATTGTCACAAAATGAGCCTAGTTGTAGACATACCATTTGAAATGGCACCGAGCCATTGAGGTAAGACACATGCTTATTGGGTGGTGCACTTGACCCCACACCCTCCATTTTCCAGAGACTGCTTTGGAGGAATTTCAAGGTGTTACCCATAACCAAATGGAAGCTGGATTCATTAATTATTAAGCCACGAGGCCATCCCAACTTCTATACTATTTACAGAATGTATACCTTCTTGTTTTAATTGAAAATACAGGGAAAACCTTGTATTTAAAATATTTTAAATGTTAGGACCTGACTTAAAATATATTTTGTTCTGTTTATACTCTGAGGAACAAGTGAAGTTTCAGGTGAGGTATCAGAGCAGGCAGGCCAATCTCACTCAAGCACAAGTTTCCCTGAACCTTCTAAATGATTTGCCCTTTGCTCATAAATCTTCTGCCATGGTCAACACAAAGCTTAGTATTGATTTACCAGCGAACCATCTTGTCATCTCTGGGCTTAGGTCCTTTGACCTTTTATTTGTTCCTGTAAAATTATGGTGTATCTGAAACTTCTTTTGTAATAGGTCCTTTAAACTTCAAAAGGCCAGGGTACTCTCTGGGAATATATTAAACAGTTGGATAATCCAGAAAAAAAAGAGGCATAAAAGATAATTGCAGGCAGCTAAAGGTCAGAAAAATACCTACTGAGTCCAAAACACAAATTATGTTAGGCAGAAAAGACTCAGAAGAAAAAGGCCTGACTTTAGTTGTATTCTAACTAAATTCAGTTTGAGTTTAGGAAAGCATGTCAAATATATATTTCTTTCAGAGTAGCTTAGTGGGTGACAAAATGAATGTTAAAGTGGGACTACTTTAAAGCAATATAAAAGGAACACAAATAGAGCAATTTAAACAAGTGCAATTTATTTCCCAAAACACCAATACTGGAACAAAGTGATTTGAGTGGCATTCGAACAGTCTCCTTCTGCCCAGCACATGCTTAGTAGGTAAGCCCTACAATTGCTGATTTACAGATGGAAAAGATAAGTTCAGTAGACTGAATCTTAATGAAGTAAATTTAGAATCCTTCCCTCCCTCCCTCCCTCCCTCCCTTCCTTCCTTCCTTCCTTCCTTCCTTCCTTCCTTCCTTCCTTCCTTCCTTCCTTCCTTCTTTTCTTCCTTCCTTCCTTCCTCCTGCCCGCCCGCCCGCCCGCCTGCCTGCCTGCCATCCTTCTTTCCTTCCTTCCTTGGATTGAACACAGGGGCATTCTACCTCTGAGCCTTATTTATTTATTTATTTATTTATTTATTTATTTTGGAAAAAGAGTCTTGCTAAGTTGCTGAGAGCCTTGCTAAGTTGCAGAGGCTAGTCTCAAGCCTGCAGTCCTCATGTCTCAGCTTCCCATGTTTTGGGATTATAGGCATGAGCCAGTACACTCACCTGGGGTTTAAACTTTTGTTCAGTTTACTTCATAATCTTCCTCTAACACATATATATTCTTATTAGTGTGAGTATACCTGAATAGTAAAACAGTCTGAAATAAGTCCTTAGCATTGTTCCTTGCAAGAGGATTCTTATTGAACTTTAGTTTCTGGAATTGATTTTGTTACCACCCTCTCTATAAAAAAGAATAAAAGTGAGCTTTGCATTTTATATTGCACCATTTGTTCCCAGATTATGACACATCTCTTATTAAAACTTTTGAAGAAATGCACTATTATTGAAAGATACTTTCCCTTAGACACATTTCCCTTGTCCCTGTTTGTCCCACATGAAGCTAGAAATCTGTTTTATGTGCAAGTATAACCAAATAATGGAACATCAAAGAGCGTCTGCGGAGGGAGTTGAAATATATATAAAAGTAAGTTGGTCAAGTGTATTAAAAAAAAGTTTCCCTTCTTTTTAACGATCTTTTGCTAAGATCTACAACATTGCTGGAAAGTAAATTATGAATTTAAATCCAATCTTGTCAAAGGTGAGTTTCAATGCTCTAATTAGTGAATGAATAAGGTACTTATTTGGGGGGTATGAAAACCAGATTATTATTTTTAATTAAAATTTTCCACAGTTAAAATATTCACATAGTTCAATATTCAAAAACTTTATAAAGATTATGCAATAAAAGTTTCCATGCCTCCTACTTCTCCTCTGCAGGAAACCCTTTAATTACCAGTTTTTTTAGTTTCTTTTGTTGCTGTTATTTGTGTCCTTCTAGATATAATTATAAGCATATGAAAGCAATTGCTTATCATACAAATGGTCCAATGATATGTATATTGATATGAGTACATGAGAAACTGTCCCATTCTTTATTGTAACTGGATGGTATTCAATTGTGGTATTCGAAGTACATAGAATGTACTTTGCCAGTTCCTTTTTAATAAATATTTATATAGCTTCTTTTTCCCTTAAAGTGGCAGCTTTACAGTGAGTAATCCACTATAAATATCATCCTATAAATGTGCTAAGTTATCAGTAAGATAAATTCTTAGAATTCCTAGGTTAAAAACCAAAAACTTGTACCTGTGGTTTTTGTTAAATATTGTCAAATTTTTCTTTTTAGCAGATGTAGAAATTATTGCCCACTAGCAATGAAAGATTGTTCCCATTTTTCCTAAACCTTCATCAATACCATATAATTTCTTTAATTGGCTGATTTTTTGTCCACTAGATACATCTGTATAATTTTAATTTACATTCCCCTTAGTGTGAGTGATGAGAAGTACTATTTCATGTGGTTGGAAGCCATTTATATTTGGCATTTATGCATGCAAATGACTTAAGCATATACTACTTTATGTTTTCTTTTGTTAGTTTTTTTCCTAGTCATTTGTATGCATTTCTTTATATATTAGAAAGATTGGCTCTTGTTTTTACTATGTCATATGAATTATAGATTTTTTTTCAGTTTGTCATTGTCTTTTAATTGTTTACTGTGTTTTGCAATACGGAAAATTAATTTAAATAATTAACTTTATTGATTTTTTATTAAATGGCTCCAGCTTTTGTGACATTGTTAGAATGGCTTTTCCTATGCCAAGGGCGTGAATTAGTTCTCTCATCATTATTTCTACTCCATTCATGGTCAAAATCAGGTAATTGGGTCGAGTCAACCATCAAGGATTCTTGGCATTGGTACCATCTTGCTGATGGATCATGGAAAGCACATTTTAGAGGCCTTGTACTTCTTCTGATTGAGGAGGGGAGGATTCAGTGTTTCCCAAGGGACCCAGCAGCAGCACTTAGTGAGGCTCCTTTAAGCCCAAAAGGGTCCAGAAATAAGGAGCTGCTAAATTCAAGAGCTGCTGGAAAAATAAATGAATGCCAGATTTTTCCGTCTGCCTTATTCCATGTTTTATATATGCTGTGATATTCAACAGTTCAATATAGTTTAGTTTTGCTTATGATTTGAGTTTATCCATGATTATCCTAGGAAATTCAAAGTTGACTATGTGTTAACAGACATATTATTTTATTGGCATTAAAAAAATAAACTATAATACATAATTCACTTTTGTTAATGTAGTTATTGGAATCAAAGAGCTTATTCTTATTGTGTGTGCATCAACATAATTGGAAATTGATATTCTATAATAATTTGAGGCCTACTATTCATCTCTTGGATGTGTTTTAATTATGTTGCTGTCGCATAGAGAGGTGACAATAGGGTGATTTGCTTCCTAGCTAGGTCACCTTGAACAATTATGAGGCATATGACCTCCTGCAAATGTGACTGCATGCTTTGGTTTCCTCATCTTTAAACTTGGGTGGAAACAGTACTCATATCAGAAGACTGTTGTGGTGAATGAATGAATTAAAAGCTATGGAACAAGTAAAGTGATACATAGCACTTATTGCGGCTTCAGTAAACGTTAGTGGTTTGTAAAAATCATTCTGTCATTACCACTGTTCCAATTATAAATCAAGATAGATAATCGAATAGAGGGTGAATGTGAGTGGTGGACTAGCTGTACTCTATGGACTATTTGTTCCATATGAAGGTACAATTTTAGTTACTTTCAGAGGGTACAAATTTCGTCACTTTCAGATATTACCAGATCGTAGCTTCTTTTTTTTTTTTTAAACTCAAAGACCATATCTATTTCCTGTAGATGATCAGGACAGCTGAATATCTAATCCATCCATTGTATCCCTCATTGTGATTGAAGCAGCTGAATCCATCATGCAATGATTTGCTTTGATCATTAAGACAGCCAAAATGAAAGCGTTGACCATGCTGCCTAAGGCCCATTTATTTTGGAAATAACTTTTGACAGGTAAGGCATAGTTCCATATTGCCTTCCTGACAGTGCATTGATATCTTGTGTGGCTTCTGGTAGCATATTAATCATTTTGCTAAAATGCTTTTTGTTATCATTTGTTCCCTGTTATCTTAATAAATGTAAACAGATGATTCACAGGGGTGATTCATTCAGAGACATTTTAACTGTAGATGGCCTGAGAGGCAGCAGAAGATGCATTTTGTGCTTTTGTTGCTGATCTAAGAGACAGGGATACTTCAAAGGACAGCAAACTGAAGTGGTTCAGGGAAGAAAAAAAAAACAGTTTTCATATGCTCACCTAGTGACAGGTCTAGGATTTTCAGTCTATAAAGATTTAGTTTGAATTGGATATATAAATATGTATAAACTGCACTGTTCCTAAGATGAACAGGAATTCGTTCCCAATGAACAGGTTTTACTAAAATTGTAAGAGTTTGTTTCAGAAGATAACTATTTAAAAATACTACTCTTTATCTTTTTCTGTCCTAATAAATATTTGTCTCATTGATTAGTTGGGATGCTTCGTTAATGTTGCCAACAGATATTCAGATGCTTCATCAATATTGCCAACAGATATTACTTAAAAAAAAAAAGATCCAGTGCAAACCAGCACAAGTTTATGAACTAGGAAAGGACGTCAACAATTATATATATATTTAAATATACATATTATTTAAAGATATACATATATTTAAATTAACACATATAGGATCAGGTAATCGAACAAATTTGCTTTGAATATTGAACAACTATAATGGAATGCAGTGACTGTTACCTTTTTGTTCAGAGCATCTGAAAGAATATTTATTTGTTTTTTTTATCAAAGAAGATTTTAGTTAGAAATATTTGAAGAAATGCCACTCGCCAATTGCAACAAACATTTAAAAAAATCTAATTTTAGTCAAAGAAATTATAGAAATATCCGTATTAGGGAGTATGGGTGAGAAATGTGGTTGAGAATCCCCTTCTGTTTTCGGTTACTTCCTTTGGAGCAGACTAATGTCTAAGTGGAAGCATGAAAAATAGCAGAAGCCTTTGCAAATAGTGAAATCAAATAACAGTCCACAAAGAGGAGAGCTAAGCAAGATCTTTGGTCATGTACAGACCCTTGAGTACACATAGAATGTGGTCATTGTCAATATGACCTTCAGCTGTGATGGACAGTGTTTCCTTTTAGGATATGTTTAACTGCCATTTGTGGAATAGGGGAAAGGAGGGGCAAAGACAGGTTGATTTGTAAGTTCTTACCAATCTGAAATAAACTTCAAAAAATCTGAATTAAATACTGAATGTTAGTATGTTAACTGGTTTTATATCACAGTACGCTTCTTTGTATATATATAAATGTGTTTAGTACATTAAGAATCCTGATATTATTTGGAATTTTAATATAGTTTTTAAAGATAAAAATAATTATGGTGGTGTATACCTATAATCCCAGCTGCTCAGGGGCCTGAAGCAGGAGGATTGCCAGTTATAGACCAGTCTGGACTTAGGTTAAGGAGA
The DNA here is from genome assembly GCA_004027655.1 of Graphiurus murinus. Taxonomy (NCBI): domain Eukaryota; kingdom Metazoa; phylum Chordata; class Mammalia; order Rodentia; family Gliridae; genus Graphiurus; species Graphiurus murinus. The sequence continues at coordinate 19,596 of PVLC010001532.1, read as the reverse complement.
TTTGTTATATTTGTAATCACAAGTTATATCAGTACAGAACAAGCCTTTTCCGTGTATTCATCTGGTTTTGATACTGATCTTTCATGGTGTGCATATGTTTGTGTGTATTGCTTCATTTTGATCCTTTGCATTTTTTGTTAATTTTATTTTTATACTTTTATTGGTGCACTGTAATTTTACATTATGCTGAGGTATAGAGTTATGAGAATATGCACTTTGTACAATTTATATTTGTATGAGTATCACAAATGGGTTTATGAGTTCTTCTATGATGGTATGTAGGAAAGAAAAGCATTTTCTTCTTGTTTTGCTTTAATAAGTAAACGAGAGATAACACTTTGTAAAGAACTCTAATCACATTTCATGTAGATTTTATGATGTAGCTTTGCTTCTTTGCCTATAGCACCAAACTGATGTTATAAAATTTCATTGCTTAGTTTGAACACTTTGTTATATATTACCATGGATTTACATTTGGTACTTTAGGTTATCACAAAGGTAATCATATCACTAAAAAATATTGTTTGCCATTTGTTTCCAAATATTTGTACTATATATATTTTCCTATCTAATTGCATTGGATAGCATATACAAGATAACATTTTTTCTTTGGTAAGTCAATAGTACTGCCTTATTGTTAAATATTGTTACCTATTGACTTATTAGATAGAAAAATATCTATTTTAAATAACATCAAGCAAATGATTTTGCTTCTATCACCAATCTGTATTAATCTGGATAATATATTCAACAGCATTTCATTGTTCCATAATATCATAGAAGGTACCTTTAGACAGACTCTCAATTATTTAGGAATTTATTTTTAATCATGCATTTTTCTGTTAATTTGGTAAAACTACCAAAATTTTTCTGTGTTGAGTTTCTATGTTTGAGTTTGGAGCTACTTACAGTCAACATTATAAGAAATATGAAGTAAATTATTAAATATTAATTAAATATTTTCTTATTGTGAAAAACTTTGATATATCTTTGTTTATCATCTTAAATAATTATTGCATATTCCATATTAATATGTATGCAAATTCATCTGCAATTATAATTATTTAATAATATCTATTTCATTTTTCATTTCATATTTTCCAATACAATTATAATATTTTTAGGTTTACTCCCTGAGTGTGATGGATATCTTTATCTATATTATTCTTTAATAAACCAACAAAAAGTTGTATGCATACTACAGTGACCTCTTTTTGTGTTGTTGCTCTGTGAATCACAGCAGATATTTACTGCTTTCCTGTTTTGTATGAAAATGATATTGAAAGATAATATATTTAAGCACTATAATTAAAATTGGCTATTTTAATATTTTTCTGTTTTACTTTCACACCAAAAAGATTTTGTATATAACTCAGTTTTACAGAAGAAGGAAATAAAGTCTTGAGGAATATAATGCTTTCCTTTTTATTATGCAGGCTAATTTACCCTTAAAATAGCTTAAATTTACAATTATAATCAACAAATGATAATTTTACTGTACAATTGGACTTAACAAGCAAAAAGTTTATTAAATCAGCTATCACAACCAATAAATTGTCTAGTTTATAATTTTAAATTGAATATGTTCAATATATGGGTGTTTTCATGTTTTTTTAAAAGAGATTCCTAAGTGGTAAGATTCAGAAAGGTGTTTGGGGTTAGGTCTGAAAGAGAACCAAATTTGTCACATAATTGATATAGAAATCTAAAGGCACTTTTGAAAATTGCTTTCCAAATATCCATCATAAAACATATTTTGTTTATATTCAATAAAATAAGAGAGACCAATAGAGTCAGGAAACATTGTTCAATTATGTATTTTATATTCAGGCTTACTGGAATTACATATCACTCATTTCTATACAATAAGTTTGGTTTAACCCATTTGCAATAATTCAAATCCAAACAAAAAGAAGTGAACTAATTTAAGATTTTCTTTTAAGTGCTTCAAAGTATTAAGACATAATATGGAGGCTCTGTGTGGTGGCGCATGCTTGTAATCCCAGCATTTGGGAGGCTGAGACTGGAGGATCCAGATTCGCGGCCAGCCTCAGCTACCTAGTGAGGCACTCCGCAACTTAATGAGACCCTGTTTCAAAATAAAGAATAAAAAATAGGACTGGGGGTATAGCTCGGAGGTAGAATGCCCCTGAGTACGGCAAAAAAAAAAAAAAAAAAAAAAAAAAAAAAAAAAAAAAAAAAAAAAAAAAAAAAAAAAAA